>JAIPUU010000516.1:0-22754 GCA_020466095.1 Chlorops oryzae
ATACGTGCCCAAAGGGCGCAAGCAATTCCAAACGCCATACAATACATATTTTGTTACCAGGCCCTTAACATACTAAATGAAAAAATTATCAAATAAATTTATTCATATTATGCTTTTTTTTATTTGCGAAGCTATCTTATTTCAAACTGGCGCTACCAGAAATAAAGCTCCAACACGCGACAATTAAATATGTTGAAATAAATAAATAGATAAAAAATTAACGATTTTTCTCTTCAAGACTAAAAGTGCTCGCATATCAAAACGAGCGAAGACACAATAAAATCAAAATAATTTTTTTAATTTCTGAACAGTGAAAGCTAGCCGTGAAGTAAATTTTGATGAGCAAACACAATTTTTTTTTAAATAGTGCACTTGAAATTGCAAATTTGGAAAAAATAAGAAAATAATAATTGAACTCAAACAAACAAAAGACAGTCGAATAGAAAATAGGCAAAGTTCAAAAGTAGTGCAAAAATTAAAAATTGTCAAGTTCAATTTGGACAACCGAAATAAAGGCAGGGACACGAGAATAGTTGTAGCACAGGTAGGAAATAATTTCATGTTTTCTTTTTCTTTTCAGGAAGACCAATGAGGTTTAACGATGGATACCAGACGTAAAATTTCTCTTCTAAAAATTGGAAACTCAATTGAAAGTGTTGAAATTTCTAAATTTAAATTAGTTTCCAAACTAAGAAGAGGGGAAAAGTGATTGGTAAGAAAAAAAAAAAAAAAAAAATTGAAAAGAGAAAAATTTGAGATATACCAAACAAAAAAAAAAAAAAATAAAAAAATAAAAAATAAAATAAATAAAAAAAACAAGTATCTAAGTTAACAAAAGTATCATTACATTTCATATAAAAAAGGAGTAATTTCCCACTTGCTGCACTCCAAAATTTAAAGAAAAGAAAAGCGAATTATTCAAAAATTATATATATTATATAAAATATATAAAATCATTCAAAATTATTAAAAAAAAATATTTGAATGGAAAAATTTAAAATTTAAAATTCAAAATGTTCGAAATTATGAAATTTAAATAGATCATACTAATAGTAAAAATTTAAATTGAAATAAAAGACTAAAATTTCGATAACATATATGTATATAGTTGTAAGAAAAATCGAAAAATTAGTAGCTTAAAACTGAATTATATAATTAAGAATATTCTACAATTATTATATTATAAAACTAAGATATAGATTATAATCTGTAAGTCAAATTTTTGTAAACTACAGGTGGGAGACAGTTGAAACAAAGAAAATATTTAACAAAAAAAGAAAGAAAAATAATAAATAAACTAAACATGAGAAACCCACAATTAAAAAAAAAAAAAAAAAAAGAGAACAAGTATGACAAAAAATGAAATTAAAAAAAATCAAATTAAATCAAAAAAAATATAGTGATAAAAACACACCCCAACTGTCTCAATCGAATCTATAGCAGAATGACGCAGGAGAGGACATCGATGGGATGCTGACCATGCTGACCACAACCTTCGAATTTAACCAATATGGCGTAAGGTCGTCACCTACCAAAACCAGACACAAGAAAACTCAAAACGTTAGTCGAAAGTTCGAGCAGTTCCAGAGTTGCACCAACAAAAAACATGAAAGTTAAACCACTTAAAATTTTGGGACCAAATCAACAGTTTTTCCTGTCGGACCCCAACAAGCAGCCAATCTTCCTATAACAGATGGCTCAAAATACTAAGATGATTTTTGCGGCAATCCTTTCAATAGCAATGACAAACATTCCCTTACCTTCCACCGTTAATTTGAATGCCAAAACGTGGCATCGTCTTCAAAAGGGTGAGGGATGTTATGAGTCAAACGGCAGAGCAGCTCATCTTGTAGCTTACGCAATACTGCTAGCGACGGCTCACGGCCAAAAACGCAAGCTGGCATTTCGCAACACCGTACAAGAGTGCCAAGTACAATGTTGCGGCATAGGTGACTGACGCGGAATCGCCGAATATGCTGAATCGGATATTGGTCATGGATCAAAACGACCAAGATACCCGGAAGTAAATCTGCACAGGTCAGCATGCGTCAGCAGGCCCATGACACCGCTCCCGAAGAACAAATTAGCGTCTGCAGAGCGCAGACTTAGGTAAAAATATATAGAATAATTAGTATATAAGCTTTTGTATCTCAAACTAAGAATTCAGTTGCAGTCAGTTGTTAACAGTTGCTGATAGTCATTTAATAAACAATTATAAATTATAGAACTAAAGAGCGTTTCCTTTAGAAAATTCGGGCCAATAGGCGAGTGAAGGATTCCGGAAAAATCCTCACAACACCATAAGTCTAAACGGGCGTAATGTATTCAGAGGCGCGTCTTCTTACAAAGTGGGTAAAACGCTTCGTAGGAAATGGAGTTATGCCGTTGAGTTTAATCTGCGCGCTAAAGAGTATGGTTCAACTAAGTTTTTGCCAACAATGACGTAAGTTTAAGTTTAAGCTCTGGAAAAATTTCGCAAGAACAAACATTGCTCCTCCTGAGCTAAGCTATCACCTGGGTAAGTTTGGTCCAAAATTCTGCAGACACTCTGTATACGAGTACATTCCATTTAATTGAGTATGTATTTTTTCAGAAAACGCTTAATTATGTCGCCTTAGTGCCTTTTGATACCATGCGCGTTCTGTAATTATCTAGGTTAAGTAGTGTTCGATCTTTAAACAATAACTATTAACACTTGCTAATCACAGTTTGATTGAATTTAATTGACTTGTATAAATTTATCTTAAGCTAAAATACCAAGAAGGTAAAAATTATGTTATATCAAATGAAGTGAAATTATTGTGTTCCTTTACGAATAACGTTAAGAGATATTCCTACTATTGTATACGTAACGCGTTCATAGTTCGGTCACGACCGCTCTTCTAGTTTTGCCTTCCACTCATTAACTGCGAGCAGTCAAATCAAATCGAGTTTCAGTTTCAGTTTGAGCGTGAAGCAATTAAGTCAGCCGAATTCGTGCGTGTATTATTATTTTCTTACAATTGTTTAAATAAAATTGAATTTAACTTTATTTATGTGAATAAAAACTATTATTCATAACATTTTGGCGCCCGAGCAGGGACTTTTAAATAGATAGTTCCAGTTTATTTGATTAAAAAAAAAAAAAATAATAAAGTTTTATTTAAGTATTTCCGCGATCGTAACCATTCGAGCTGACTTATTCGTTGTTGTTGCCGCTTCACGTTCTTTTCTGCCACGAGGGAAATTGTTGTTGCTGCTGCTGCTTCGCGGTCTCCTTCTGGTGTTGTTACCGCTCCAGACTCCTACCACGTGCGAAACTATTCGTTGTTGTTGCTAATTCGCCTTACTGGATTTGGAAGCTATTTGGATACACTTGGAATCGTGGACGTTTCATAAGGAAACCATATGGGGCGCAAGTATTTTGAAACCGAAAGGGTTAAACAAGAGGTACGATAATCAGTCTGGACATTGAAAGTGCGTTTCATAAAGTTTTTTAATAAGCCTATAATCATTTGAGTTGATCCAAATACGCAAACTTAACTTAAATTCCCAAATTCAAGTCCATGTGCTTTAGCTGGAATAAGTTTCATATACACATACATACATATATATGCACAGTTGCCTTTATAATAAAATTACATATGCACATATTACATACATATTTGAATGCTGAAACAGTTAGTCGAACGCATGCATGCTACACTCTTAAGTGCATGTTAAACTAGTCGTTTGCTTATTTTCTGTCCACATTTTCGCTGAGTTGGAATACATAGTAAGTTATTTCAGACAATTATCGTAGTATTGGCGATAAAAGCTGAAGATTTCGACATTGATTTGAGAAACTGCAAATAAGCGCAACTGTAGATTTTGCAGTTATTCGTCATTTCTGTTGACCGGCTATAGTGTTTCGTAGTTGAACGTATGTATGTCAGTTCGTGGCATCACATACTTTGTTTTTGTTGTTTGACATTGAAACGTAGCACATATATTGTTTTTGCTTTTGACTACGTTGAAGCACTTTCGCGCGTTTTTTTTTACTTTTTCTTAATAATCACGCCTTGGTGCTATCGTCAGATTACGGTCGTTGCTGCTGCTCAACACTGCTGTTCTTCGCTTTAAGACCATTTGAGTGCAGTGACAACTTTCAAGCGTCAGAAGTGAAAGGTGATTATTTTAACCAAACAACTTTTACTTTATATACTGCATTGTCGATTGGAGTACCATACAAGGTATTATATAAATTCATAAAATCGTTTCGTTCAACACACAATAATGATTGAGGAGCCAAATGCAACTTTACTAGCTCAATTCAAACAACAAAGAGCTACAGCTAAAGGGAACATAACGCGAATAAAGAATCAATTTCAAGTAGGTCAAACAGGCTATAATCCGATCGACCTAGAATGTAGATTAGAAATTGTCACGTCTTATAGCAAGCAAATCATGGCTTACCAAACAGAAATTGAAAAGCTTGATCCTACCGATGATAAAAGAAGCGAAATTGAGGAATTGTGCATTGCGACGAAGAACAAAATTCTGATGTTGCTTGGTCCATCAAGAAACCGTGATGCGTCAAAAGTTGACCATACCATTTCTATTCCTCCACCTAATCGGTTACCCAGCTTGAAGTTGCCTAAATTTGATGGCAAATATTCTGATTATAAAAATTATATCAGTACATTTAAAAATTTAGTCGACGACGAAGTTTCATTATCCGATATTGAAAAATTTAACCACTTGTTGAACTGCTTGTCAGGGGAAGCTTTATTGACAGTAAAGGCATTTCAAATCACAGAGGAAAATTATCAAAATGCGTTAAAAAGATTAGACGAAAGATATAATAAAAAATGCTTAATATTTCGCGACAATATTTCTCAAATGTTTGATATTCCGAAAATGTCTAAAGCGTGTGCATCCGATCTTCGGAAAATGATTGATACTGTCTCAGCCATTTATGACTCATTGTTAACAATTGGTAATGATTCAGATGTTACAAACGCCATTCTGATTCATTTAATTTTGTCGAAGGTAGACGCGGGAACGAAAGCTCGTTGGAATGATCAATTAGATTATTCTAAACTTCCCAAGTGGTCCGACTGCGTTGACGTCATGATTCGTCGTTGTCAATCACTTGAGATCAATGAAGACAAACAATCAAAGTCCGATGGAAACAAGTTCAAAGGCAAACCGTCTTCCGATAAAAAGCCTCACACAAAGTCTTCACTGTCATGCACAAAAGACAATGATGCGTCTATCGACGCTAAGTGCGTATTCTGTAAGAGCTCTGAGCATAAAATTTCAAAATGTAAATAGTTCGCAGTTGAAAAGGATATTCAAGAACGTTTTGAATTTGTAAAAAAAATTCTCTGTGTAATAACAGTATTAACAAGGGGCATACAGTTTCACGATTCCGTAGTTCAAACTGCACTATATGCAAACGTCCGCATCACACCTTGTTGCATCGTAATGACGTACCAAAACGACCCGAGCCATCAACACAATCAAATAATTCGGCTCATGGAGCTAGTCAATCTGTCATGCATATTAATTCCTCTGAAGAAATCGTTGTTTTGGCAACAGCTCTTCTTCAAATCAAAGATAAGTGTGGTGTTTTCCATCTTGCGCGTGCACTTCTAGATTCTGGCTCTCAGATCAATGTAATAAGCGAAGAGTTTGTTAACAAATTAAAGCTGAAACGTGAGAGCACACACTTAAACATTTCATGCATCAATGATGTAAGCTCATCAGCGTTCCACAAGGTTCAGGCAACCGTTAGGTCTCGCATAAGCTCACAGCAACTTACTACTCAATTGTTTGTTTTAAAATCCGTATCAAATCCTCAGCCAGAAGTCGACATTTCTATTCAAAATGGGGATCTCCCGTCCAATATAGTGTTAGCCGACCCATGGTTTTACAAAAGGCAACAGGTCGATATGCTAATTGGTGCAGATATATTTTTCGAACTGCTCTCAATTGGACAAATAAAAGTGCATGATTCTATGCCTGTTATACAAAAAACGTTGTTCGGTTGGATAGTTGCCGGTAAATATAAGCCTGCTACCACCAGAAGATCGTGTCACCTTTTAAATGTTGAAGGTGAAGAACGTCTTAAATCAATTGACAAGGCGCTCCGAAGTTTCTGGGAAATCGAAGAGGTGGCTGCTTCAAACACATATTCTGACGAGCATCAGTCATGTGAAAAACATTTTTCTGAAAATCTGCAAAGATTAGACAAGGGTCGATTTAAGGTACGATTACCATTTAAATTATCAACATCAAAGTTGGGCAAATCCTTTGACACAGCAAAACGCAGATTTTTATCGTTGGAACGCAGACTGGCAAAATCGCCCGAAATTAGCCAAATGTACAACGGTTTCATGAAAGAATATATAAGTTTAAATCACATGTCGGTTGCTAGAGATAAATTGGTTGATACACCAAATTATGTTATACCTCACCAAGTTGTTTTGAAACTTCAAAGTTCGAGTACAAAATTACGAGTAGTGTTCGATGCGTCAAGCAAGAGTTCATCTGATATCTCATTGAAAGATACCTTAATGGTCGGCCCAACTATCCAGCCTGAGCTTTACATAACGTTGTTAAAATTAAGATTCCGAAGGTTTGCGATATGTGCTGATATTACGAAAATGTATAGGCAAGTTGAGGTTGCTGAAGAAGATAGAAAATTCCAACTTATATTGTGGCGAGAAAACGAAAATCAGCCTATTCAAACATATCAGCTTAATACGGTGACATATGGAACTGCTCCAGCCCCTTTTTTAGCTATACGTTGCTTAAGCGAATTGAGTGAAATTTATAAAGATGCTATTCCAATTGGAGCGAAAGTCGTGCGTGAAGATTTTTACGTTGATGATATGCTATCAGGAGCCGACAGCTTGGAAGAATTGCACGAAATACAAAAGCAAACAGATGAAATCTTAACAAAGGGAGGCTTTACACTGGCAAAATGGTGCTCTAATGTTGAAATTTCTTCATTAAATAAAGATAAAAAATTATTCAAAGTAAATGACAGCGACCCTACCAAGACTTAAGGAGTTTCTTGGTGCCCTAAGGCTGATATATTTACATTTGCGCTACCGAACGAATTCGGTAGATTAAAGCCAACGAAACGAAACATATTGTCAACTTGTGCTCGGTTTTTTGACCCACTTGGGCTTATTTGCCCTATTCTAACAAAGGTAAAGATTATATTGCAAGAATTGTGGATTCTTAAAATAAATTGGGATTAATCTATTCCAGCCTAATGGCACACCCAATGGGAAACATTTCTCAGTGAGTTGACGCGTATAAACGAAATAAAGGTCCCACGATACGTCAACACAGATTTAACTTCAAAAGTGGAAATACACGGTTTCGCAGACGCATCAATACGCGCATATGGTTGCTGCATTTTTGTGCGCAGCGAGAAAAATGGAAAACCTACTGTACGATTAATAACAGCAAAATCAAAAGTCGCCCCTATCAAAACTAAATCGCTGCCACGATTAGAATTATGCGCATCACAACTGTTGGCAAAACTGTGGAACCATATTGAGCACATAGTAAGTCCTTACGTAGGCAATATTAATTTTTGGTCTGATTCTGAGATCGTCTTACATTGGACTCAGTCACATCCATCCTCTCTCAACACTTTCGTTGCAAATAGAATTGCTGACATACAATCATGGGCACCAAAGGCAGTGTGGCGTCATGTACCAACGAAGCAGAATCCAGCAGATCTTGCATCCAGAGGTTGCAATCCAAGCGCTCTGGTGAACTCCATGTGGTTTGAAGGCCCAAGCTTTCTGAAGCTCTCAAAGGAAATGTGGCCAATCAGCAAGAATCCCAACCTTTCCGGGGAAATGAAGGTTCTTGAACAACGAAAGATAAAGTGCTGTTTGCAAACTCAACAGCTTCAACCAAATCCAATTTTAACGTTAATCAATGACTCGTCGTCCTTCCACAAAATATTGAGAATTGTTGCATTTATATTTAGATTCATCGACCGAAATCCTCGATACGAAAATTTAAGCATAACATCTAAAGAACTTGAGTTAGCATTTTTAAAAGTAATAGAAATTATACAGCAAGCTGAATATAGCCATGAAATTAAATTAATTGCAGAGCAAAAATTATTGCCTACAAACATTCAAAAGCTTACACCATTCATGCATAGTTACCATGATCATCATCGCACGTTTTCATTGCTTCGGGTAGGAGGCCGACTTCTGCACGCACCTATTGGCTTTGATGTAAAATTTCCTCTGCTTTTACCAAAGGGCAGCAAATTCGCCTACCTATATGTCCACCATTTGCATATCACTAACTTACATGTTGGTCCGAAAGGCCTGCTTAATTTATTAAGGCAAAAAATTTGGTTAATAAATGCAAAGCATGTGGTTAAGTCAGTCGTGCGCAATTGCATTCATTGTTTTCGATATAAGCCTAAACTTATGACACAAATAATGGGTAATTTACCATCTGATAGGTTGCAGGATGTGCGTCCATTCTCCACGTGTGGTGTTGACTTTTGTGGGCCAATCTACACAAGCTACAGGATTCGTGGAAGACCACCTTATAAAACTTATATAGCAGTATTCGTATGCTTTACTTCAAAGGCTGTGCATATAGAACCCTCTTCCGATTTATCCACTAATTCCTTTCTTTTGGTTTTAAAAAGGTTCGTCAGTCGTCGAGGCGTACCCGATGTCTTACACTGCGACAACGCCAGCAATTTCGTTGGAGCCAACGCAGAGCTGACCGAATTCCGCAACAAATTTTTCGGAAAGGACCATATTCATCAACTACACAATTTCGCCGCCGAAAAAGGCATGCAGTTCAAGTTCATTCCACCCAGGGCACCTCGTTTCGGCGGATTATGGGAGGCCGCGGTAAAATCTCTCAAGGGCCTTCTGTACAAAACCATGAGCAACGCCAATTTTACTTTCGAAGAGCTAGCGACGCTGCTTACGGAAATCGAGGCGATTTTAAATTCGCGCCCAATTTCGCAATCGGCAGATCCAAACGATGGTTATGCACTTACCCCGCAACACTTGTTGACGGGATCCAAACGAACAACACTCGTCGATTCAGATCTACCAAAGGAAACGATGTGTTACGCCAAGCGATGGCAGCTAATATCCAATCTCAAGGCGCAGTTCTGGTCGTCGTTCCGCAAAGACTACGTTTTGCAGCTTCAAGCCAAGTCCAAATGGACAACCAAGTACCGCAACGTCAAGGTTGGCGATATCGTAATTATTGCCGAGGACAATCTCCCACCGCAGAAGTGAATAGCCACAACAATTGCTGGCACCGACGGCAACATTCGCGTCGCTGATGTAAAAACCCAGTCTGGAACCTATCGTCGCGCCATCCACAAATTAGCTCTCCTCCCAAATATACAATCTTGAAACCAGACCTGTAATTTTCAAATACAAATACCAATACCATTACAAATACCTAGGTAATTAAAAAAATAAATACCAAGTACAAATACTTGGTATTGGTACTTGAAGAAAACCAAACACAAATACTCGGTATTTGAAAAAAGCAAGTACAAGTCTAAATACTTGAGTATTTACAGAGAAAAATTTTCAAATACCTGAAAATACTATTTAAAAGTATACTTTTAAATACTTCTGTAAATACTTAGTCAAGATGCAATGTTTTTATTTGTATATGTTAGCAAAAACACAAAAAATTCCTAAAGAAGAAAAGCAAAAACACTTCAGCTGCAGCACAGTATGAAAAATTTCCTTTCAAAGAGCAGAAAACTTCATAAATATACCAAAACCAAGAAAATAAAAAACACTTATATTCAATTAATTTTAATAGCTTTAATTTTTTTGAAATATATTATTTTTAAGCCTTTAACAGTATTAATTTTTGGAATGAGGAATCGGTGAGGCTCTGTCTTCTGTAGTCGTTGACTATGCCGGCAAATGAGAAAAGCCTCTCTACTGGGGCAGAAGATTTTAAAGGGGTATTTGTGTATTGCCAAAGTATGTAAAATCTCGTACTTCGTCAACATTTCAACGCCTGTGTCTTGGTCGTTTAGATATTTGAAAAAATTATCTTCAACAGCTTTAGCAATAGCTAACGAAGCTGATGAAGCGGACACATCAGATGTTTGTTCGTAGTCATCCTCTATAAAAATTAGAAGTTGTAGTGGATGTTGAAAGTTAGTAAAGAACAATGCTACCAGTATCATCAAAGCTATAAAAATCTTCCTTTTTGCCCTGGGATCTTTGCGAAACGAGAACCCGATCGACATCAAACACCTGCATGTTGAATTTCTTCAGCAATTACAATCCTGTGGATGTCCTCAACCGTCCTGCCATGTGACGATATTTTTGCCAAAGGGTTGAACCACCGCAATTTAATAGTTGGGCTCAAGACAGAGGCGATTATTGCCAGATTGGCGTCTTCAGTAAGCTCGAAATAAGATGAAAAGCGTTGCTTAAGCTTTATTCTCATTTCATCTGCAGTCCACTTCAATTCTTCTGTCGCAATCAACAAAGAAGCTTTCTTCAATTTCATGGCAAGCGAAACCAACGATGGAAGCAGACATCCGAAAACTAAATTTTCTTCCCTTTGCAAAAAATCGATTGTTTCCGCTATTGGAGCCATTAAGAAGCGATAATCTGTAAGATATTGTAGATCTGTTGCATTGAAGCTGACATCTATATCCAATTTGCCACACAATTCATCGAGCTTATCTTTATGAGATAATATGCAGCAAATCGCATCGTATGTGGAGTTCCATCTTGTTACTACCAGGGTAACCAAAGATGAGCTCAAAACTGATGCAATAATCTCAGATGATCTGGGATAGTTGCATTTACGCCACAATAAACTGCATTTATTAAATATCTAGGGGAAAAAATAACTTTATAAGTTTTGTATGGGATATGTCTAATTCCAAAATCAGTAACACTTTCGTATGTTTTTCTTTTAGAAGTAAATTTAACGTATGACGTGCGCACCGTATATGTTTTGATAAAATATACGGTTCGGTTATTAGTTCAACTGACTCTGGGAAGTCCTCGTCATCGTTTTGATTGTTATGGCTTTCATTTATGGTTTTTATATAGTCAATTCCAAATTCCTTAAATAGTTTAACGAAATTGGATCCATTGTCCGTAACTGTTGCGACAATTTGAGCTGCACATAATCCATACTCATCATGGATGTCTCTCATTACATCCAAAATTCGCAAATAAGAATGCTCCCCTGAAAATCGTTTGCACGCCAGCGCCAGTGACTTCCTTTGCATTTTTCCATCAAGCCAATGGCAAGTGTATCCGAAGAAACTGCGATGTTTGGTTGACCATATATCCGCTGTAGTGCATACATAATTGTTTTGATTAAAAACATTTTTTATATATGCAACTGTTTCCCTAAATCGGTCCTCGATCAGTTTAACAAGCTTTGGACGGCTCATAACTCGCAGCCCAGTCCCTTCAAACATATTTCGGAACGAGGCTTTTCCAACGGTGCAAAGAGGTGCAGCGGCATCTACGATAAATGTGAGCACCTTTTCATCGAAAGAATTTTCGGAACACTGTATATTCTCAAAAGATGAACTTGTGCTTTTGAATGCATCATCCAATCTTGGATGTTGAGAACGCAAGTGCTTTATAAGGTTTGAGTTGACATTCTTATTTGCTCTTATGCGCAATTTGCATTCTACACACTCTGCACTTATCGCGCCCGGCATTAATTTATTATTATTAAGCTATTATAAAAAATGGAACGTAAAAACAATCTTAAAAAAGGATTCTTCTGACTCACTTCCGTAATATTTTCAAAGTATTTATGTATGTTGGAACGTTTTTTTGGCATTTTTATTAGCTGCGACGAAGCGGCGATACGCTTTCTTGGGTTTTGTCGCACCGGTTGATCATAAAGCAAATCATCAGGACCGAAATGTCGCTCGAAACCATTTTCTTCGATTTTTTCAGCACTCATTGTCATTTGAATAATATTTCTAATAAATTCAAATACTATGATTCAATTCTAAATTGCTAACGACGAAGAAAACTATAGTTGCGTTCTAATCGCCTTCTTGTCCAAAAAGCAGCGAAAGGATTTCGATCGGTCCTTAAAAACATTGCATCTTGACTAAGTATTTACAGAAGTATTTAAAAGTATACTTTTAAATAGTATTTTCAGGTGTTTGGAAATTTTGGTCTGTAAATACCCGAGTATTTGGACTTGTGCTTATTTCTTTCAAATACCGAGTATTTGTATTTAGTTTTCTTCAAGTACCAATACCAAGTATTTGTACTTAGTATTTATTTTTTTTAATTATTTGGCCCAGTATTTAAAAAGTATTTAAATAGTATTTTAAGTACATAGTATTTAAATACTTTACAGGTCTGCTTGAAACCTATGGACAGGTCTTCAACGCGCGCGGCATGTTCGATCTTTAAACAATAACTATTAACACTTGCTAATCACAGTTTGATTGAGTTTAATTGACTTGTATAAATTTATCTTAAGCTAAAATACCAAGAAGGTAAAAATTATGTTATATCAAATGAATTGAAATTATTGTGTTCCTTTACGAATAACGTTAAGAGATATTCCTACTATTGTATACGTAACGCGTTCATAGTTCGGTCACGACCGCTCTTCTAGTTTTGCCTTCCACTCATTAACTGCGAACTATTATTCACAACAAGTAGTTTACTGCCAAAAGCACTGTCACATATTCATAAGAAGCCCAAATGTTCAAAAAATTTTGATTGCAGTACTTCAAAATTATAGCATTGTGGTGCATGATTTCTTTCAACCGCGCAAAGTGTTATAACGGGTGATATAGCCTTGGTATAACAAAACGAACATCTCGCATGCACTACTAGGCTTTGTAATAAACAATGTCGCATTTATGCGCGATTTGTTCAATTCTTGTCTTTGAACGTATCTCTGAGCTGTCAAACGTGGCACAATAAGTGGAGTCACATTCATGCCACAGGATCCAGATTCAAATTCAGAGTTCGCCCTCGTTAATACGGTTGAACATCACCAGCGATTAGGAATTTCCTCGGCCACCGAAGGAAGCAAAAAAATGTGAATGAGAATTGGACGGTGGAAGACCCTGACTTTTATGTCCAGATTTGACGCGCGGAATTCATGTTTGCCCCAAGCATAGGAGCGACCATTCGCGTGATGATGATCAACCATTGAAGAGTTAGGACAGTGATTTATAAGTGCAGTGCAGGGAATAAAATTGAAGGACTTTTGAGTGTGTGCGCAAGCAGAAGCGCTCAACGAGCAAACCCAAGGCGATTGAAGTCACTGTGAAGGAGAGCCCGACGGCTTTCTCCGGGCAATTTCAGACGCGCGTTCCAGAGGATGGGTCTTCAGTGCGGCATCACATAAAAGAGAGCACAGGAAGCAGCCCAACAGGGGCAAAGATCTAACGAAAGAAAGGAAAACAAAGCCAAAAATTTTGTTTCCAAAATGTTTTTTATTACAGTTGCCTAAAGTGACGTCATGCTTTCTCTTTTCGTTTGTTTGGTGTCGTAATATTTGATGTCTCGCGTAAAAATACTTACAAACTTTCTTATTTAGAATAATTTTGTTGACGTTAGTTAACCGGGAACGTCAATTATTTGACCTTGTGTGTTTATAGCACGTTTTCATATGGTGTTTTATACGTGTTTAAGCAGGATAACGTGTTTGACGGCCCTAAAGACCATGTAGACTACTGTTGTGAGTCGCGATCCCACTTGGACTCACAAACAGATTTTGCCTCCTCCATCTACCCGATCGCCAAAGGAAAGCAAAACAACAAAGTGCACTTCAACTTTAAACAAAAGCCGTCGTTACAACAACAGCAACAAGCGCTCGAATAACACAGCGAGAACGCTTATGCAATCCTAAGCAATGATCACCGATCCAAGAAAGAATAACGAAGTCGTGCCTGAAGTTCAATGGCTAGCAACAACAACAACGTACGCTAAGGGCAATATCAAGACTAGCTTTTGCATAATGGCAACAACAACAGCGGGCTATTCAGCGAGTCATCAGGGCAGTGACATTTTCGGCCAATAACAACAACTAAAGTACAGTCTATATTTTTAACGTACGCAGAAATAGCATAACAACGGACACACTTACAAATATGTAATACAGCGGTTACCGAAAATGCCAGCGCATCCATTTCAACCTACAACCATTGATCAGATAGAAAGTGTCATCAAAGCAATTTCGCCCTATAAATATCGATCCACGATTATTGGAACGGGACTTCTGAACACGTACCCATCCAAGGGCAACGACGAAGAAGTAATTAGTTCAAAGTAGTAAGGATATTTGTATTGAAAGAAATGAATTTTATTGTAATAAATTCACCACACAATATATTTAAGCCAAAGCAAATTAGTATGAATTGAGCATTTTAATAAACAACACCTGTAATCGGATATTCATTTGCTTAATTTTACTGTCTCTTTCTTACACTGACTTTGAAATTCAAGTGGTAATGGATCCAATGTATGCGTAATTGATAGCTTGACGCGATCGAAAAAAAAAAAAATAAACCGCTTTCTTTAAGTTTTGCAAAATTTTTTTTTTTTTTTGGAAATCGTGTTGCGTATGGTCGTTTTTTTTCCTTACAAAGGACTGGACTCAGTGGAAATTGCAGACGCGGGTCGTCCTGAAGTCTTTGGATGTGTTTAAGGTGGTGGATGGGAGTGAAAATGCCCCATAATCAAGGCAAATGCAAGTTCATAGGAAACTATCGTTTATAGTGCAATATTTGAAGCATGGGAAAATAAAGATGTTAAGGCACAGATTATCATCTTGACCATCGTCGGTACTCAATCCTCGTTTTATATTGTCAGCTGCAGCACGTCACGTGAGATGTGGTTGAAATTGCAAAGCACATTTGAGCAGAAGTCGGAGACAGGTGTACATTATCTTGAACAAAAATTTTTTGCTTTTGAGAAAGATCCACAGGATAGCATGGCTAACTTTATTTCAAAACTGGAAGAAATTGTGCAGCAACTTACTGACCTAGGCGAGAAAATACGCGAATCTATGGTTGTAACCAAAATTTTAACGGAAGAAATTGTGCAGCAACTTACTAGCCTAGGCGAGAAAATACGCGAATCTATGGCTGTAACCAAAATTTTACCGGCATTGATAGCAACGTTCGAGCATTTTCACAGTGCTTGGGAATCGACATCGGAAGACAAGAGGACCTCGATTGAACTGCGAAATCGATTAATGATAGAAGAAAAACGAGTGATGATTAAGTCCCAAGATGAATGAGGTGCGTTCGTTGCAAAAAACTACGGAAACCTAATAACATCATTATCAGGCATTGGTGAAGCAGATGCCTCGTTTGTAGACTCACGTGCGACTGAGCATATGTCAAGTAATCGGGAGCTGTTCTATAACTATGAAAAATTTGCCGTTTCCCATCCGGTTAAAATTGGAAACCGTCACATCTTGTGGGTAGTTGGTGTTGGAAGCATACATGTTCAAGTCTATGATCGTGAGAAATGGGTGAACAAACATCTGGCAGGAGTGATGTATGTTCCAGCATTAAAAATGAATTTGTTCTCTCAAGGAAGATGCTTGGACAAAGGCTACAAATTTGTTTCGAGTTCATCGAAATGCGAATATAACAGGCAAACAGCACAGATAAACCTTCCGCAGTCATAAGGCAATAACCATGAAATGTGGTGAATTATTTCATGCGGATGTGTGCGGGCCAATGCAGGTTGATTCGATTGGTGGTGCCCGCTACTTTCTATTGATAAAAGATGATTACTCACATAAGAGATTTGTGTATTTTCTCAAAGCAAAATCTGAAGTGATATCAAAAATCAAACTATTTGTGAAAATGGTCGAAAATCAAACAGATTACAAAATTAAAGCAATCCGATCAGACAATGGACTCTAATTTGTACATAAAGAATTGCAGACTTATTCGGAGAATATGAGAATTAAACATGAACTTACTGTAGCGTACACCGAGAGAAATAACAACAGTTAAATCAACTACTTAGAACAGTTAAAGTAAGAGTGGTCAAATAAACTGTATTCCGCGTTAAATGCACTGAAAAAGGCAGTCAAATGAACAGTTGAAAAACAGTTAATTTTTATGTTCAAATTTGCTTTCGTTCACCTAGACGTATATGTTCGCATTCTGATCAACCGTCTCCGGAGTTGTCGATAGCTCCGTGCTTTAAATTGTGAATCGAAAGTTGTGAGCTTCGGGGTTCGATCCCTGCTGGCGGCGGGAATTTTTCTGAATTTTTTATTTTTAATTACAGTTTTTTTTTGTTCAGAGTGTAGTTGTTTTGGAAGACAAAAATGTTCTCCTAAATTTTTAAGGTTTTAATTTATTATATAATTTTTTATTAATGGTTAAATTTCAAGCAAAAAATTTTGGGAGTGAAACAATTCCTTAAGCACGTTCCCAAAAACTTGAGCAACCATAAACTCAAGTGAGCATTTTGACCAACAAATTAAATTCGTTCATTTAGCGTAATGGTTAAGACGTTCGTACAGCGAAGTGGAGGTCGGCGGTTCAAGGCTCGGTCGAGGCGAGAAAATTTAAAGAGATGAAAGAGAAAAAAATTTAAATAGAAACAAATAAATAAAGAAAAAATATAATAATTTAATTAAAAAAAAAAAAAAAAAAAATTAATAAAAGAAGATAAAACAAGTAAAGAAGTTTACATCGGCAAAGCCGATTGCACACATACCTTTTCCTCAGCCTAAAATATGTTAAAACATTCCCTTAACGAAAATTCCTGCCGTTTTCGTTGTTCTAGCTTGGATATCTATTTATACCTTATCTGTACTTCGATTAAGCTTCTAAAACTCGAGATTATAATTAAGCAAAAAAATTTCGCGAATGGTGGTCATGGTCAAATTTTAACCGTTAGAGGACATTTTGTTTAGCTGCGAAATACTCAATTCAAAATAGTGAAAATCAAATTTTTGCGAATTTCGCGAATGGTGGTCATGATAAATTTTTAACCTTTAGAGGACATTTTGTTTAGCTGCGAAATACTAATTCAAAATAGTGAAAATTAAATTTTTGCGAATTTCGCGAATGGTGGTCATGGTTAAATATTAACCGTTAGAGGACATTTTGTCTAGCTGCGAAAACCTCAATTCAAAATAGTGAAAATAAAATTTTTGCGAATTTCGCGAATGGTGGTCATGGCCAAAATTTAACCATAAGTGACGACTTTATTTGGCGGCAAAATACCGGAAGAAGCAAAAAAAAAATCATTTTTGTATACAGATATGAGAATAAGAGAAAAAGTGTTTTTTTCTTATATGTAGGATGATGAGTCATCATTGATGACCATAGTTATAGCGATGTCACAATTTTTTTTCAGCGAAAGCTTAAGTCTACATGGTAGCTATACACACACCAAATTTCAATAAGCTGGGATGTATAGTAAAAAAGTTATCCAGGAAAAACCTTAAAAATCGTGATTTTTGAAACTTCTGAACCACTTCCCACGACCCAAGGAAACAATTTCTATGCAGTTTTTCGGACATTTACCTGGTTCATGTCCATGCCGAATTTCAATATGATATCTTTCATGGCTTAGGAGTAAATTACGAAAAACTAAAGTGTGACCGACAGACAGACAGACAGACAGACAGACAGACAGACAGACAGACAAACATGGCTAGATCGACTCCTCTTGTCACCCTGATCAAGAATATATATATATGTCTATATCTATCGCGACTCCTTTGGTATGTTACATACTCCGAGCCAAACTTAATATACCCTTTCCTTCGGAAAAGGTATAAAAAAGTAAAAGCAAAAATTTAATTTTTTTTCCCAGTCGCTGGTGACAGTTGATTTAACCGCGAGACAGTTATATCAACCATCAGGTAGTTATATCCTTATTGACTGTGTTTGTACTGTTGAATTGACCGCTACTACACATAAGCTAAGAATTAACGGTGAACTCGGTTATTTTAACCTGCTTTTTCAGTTAATATAACTACCTTTTTCTCTCGGTGTATACACCTGAGCACAAGGGATCTGTTGAACGAGAAAATAGAACAAATTTGGAAGTAACACGAACAAAGCGCCAACCGTCACACACACACACAGGCGGCAGACGTTCGCCGGCTGCTCGCGACCAAGAAAAAAATTCGTAGGTGGTGACGAAATGTTCACATTAGAGGTGTGGTGTTGCATGCTAGACATTGAATCCACTGAGTTTTCAAGGAGATCCAGCAGTTCAAGGAGATGGGCTTTGGTTGCGTAATAAATCTCCCTACACGCCTCTAGGGTATCCGACAGATTTGTAACTTCGTCCTAATTGACAGCGTCGTCGTAAGCCGTTCGAAGCCTTCTCCACACTGAGTCGAGGTCCACCAACGCGTCGTCTAGCAGAAATCCCGGTGAATTTTCATCATACCTCCTACTTAATCTGCACGAATCCATGAATCCATTGAAAGCATCGTTAAAATTTCCACTCAAAATCATATCCATCGAACGATTTAAACAACGACCGAAAAAAAAACTAAAGTATCAGCGCTGCGATATAGCTGACCAACGATTTTTCGCCTAATTTGCTTGATCTGGGAATTCAAATCGTTTATAAATTGTTCAGGCTTTATTTAAATTGGTTAGCTAGTACACGAATCAATTTAGCATATACGCAAATACAATAAATAGTCGAAATTGAGTTGTCAATATTTTATTTATTTCAAAAGGCTAGCCAGTGCAACCAACTAAAATTATTGGTCTCGTGTATTCGATTATTCAAATTCCTCTCAGTGAATAAATCGCATGCGAGAAAAATCCGCCTTGTTTCGTACGCCAACTGCGAATTCACATCGAAAGATCGAAACAGCGACCGAAAAGACAAACGGTAGCAGCGCTGCCCTATAGCTGACAAACGTGCCTGTCGTCTAATTTGCTTTTTCTTCTCTTTTCTTGCGTGCAAAAGGCCGTTACACCGATGAACTGTAGACACAAAGCAACGCAAATACACGCACTGGTCATCCGCTGCCGCTCACCTTTTGGTTTCCCCTTGCCACGAGAGCGAGACAGGCACTTTAATTCGAATGAGAAAAATCCAAGCACTGCACTTCCAATGTCCATTAGAACTTTGAAGGGCACTAGAAGGCTCACAACGCGTCTACTGGAATGGGCTCTTGAATGGAATTTTCTCCCAGAAGCCAGGACTCCTGGACACGGGATCGCCAATGTTTGGGCCCGTAAAGAATTAGTGGTCTTGCGACCCAAATGGGGAAAAGGGAAATCGTATGTAGATGAAATGAAAAGCACGTACCTTTGACTGCCGTTGTTTCTGCTGCTGTTGTGGTTGGTGTTGTTTCTGCTGCTGTTGTGGTTGGTGTTGTTTCTGCTGCTGTTTCTGCTGTTGTTATTAATATTGTTGGCTGGAAAAAGAGTCCCGAATGGCAAAATTAATAGCGAACGTGGCCCGCACTTGTGGTTTTGAATCACTTCACTTCACTTTTTGAATGTTAGATCGGAACGAGTTCGAAAAAATCGCGGACCTGTTATACGTTTAACTGTTCGTTTGGAATGCTGCTTTTTTGCCTGACCGGTGTTGCCAGTCAAGCCCGGCGGGATAAAGGGCGAGCAGCTGGGCTTGGAGTGCTGCCCTCCGTTTTCCCGTTTTTTCGGCGCTGGTGGGATCTAGCTGCGTACCGACAGCGGCAAAAACGAACAGGGGCATTTACACATTTGACGATTTTGTCATCGGAACACAGACGAACGGGCAGACAGACGGATATGTCTAAATCGATTCAGCTGATGCTGATCAGGAATATATATATATGTTTGAGTAACAAAACCTTTTTTGTTATTAATAAATTCGTTTTTATTGAACAATAATAAGGTTTTTATTTACAAGTTTTTTGTTTAAAGAAAAACTTAATAATAATTTTTATAAAAATATTTCTAAGCTTATCAATTTATTTTCTTTCATTTTCCATTCCCAATGTCACTTTGATCAATTTGACAAAGTGAAAGAAAATAAATTAGAAAAAAGAAAATGTGTGTTGCTATGTTACTCCTCCCACCCCAAAATAGTGCAATGTCCTCATTGCGTATCTGGTGAGTTTAGGACATTCTTACTTTAAAGTGTGCAGTGTTACAATAGATATTTACAATTCATTGATAGAATAATTATTTTTCTTTTTCCTTTTAAAATGATTTCCTATATTTTCGTACATTTCTGGTTTTAAACTTTACTACAAAGTGTTCCTTATCATCTTCTGCTTTGACCAATTTTACTTCTTTAAAGGGATTTTGATTTTTATTGAGACGTTTTCTGACGTTTTCTGCATTTACGTAATTTGTGTCAATCTGATTTTCGTTTCGTGCTTTATTTGAATTACGTATTCGATTTTCTTTAATCAATTGTGGATTAAATTTCGGTGGTAATTGATTAAAAAAAATATTGTATGGAGTTTCGCCTGTTGTGGAATGTACTATATTGTGGTTATAAGTGAACAATGTTTGCTCAATTTGAAAATATTGAAGTTCTTTGTTGCCTGATGTGTTTATTATTCGTAATTTTTCATTGAGAGTTTTTGTGTAAACGCTCTATATCTGATATTCCAGTTTTTCCTGTTGTAACTTCGATTTTTATGTCTAATTGGGTACACCAATCTTTTATGTTAACGTTGTTAATACCTTGATCTTGATCTTTCTTTAAGATTTTTGGTGGGCCCATTGTATTAAAAATTTAAGTAATGCTTTTTTTGTTTCTAACCAATTTAATGCATTTACTTTTTCTACAGTAGCGAATTTAGAATAAATATCAATACATGTCAAAAAATAAGATTTTTCCCATTCCCAAAAATCAATGACAAATTTTTCTCTTCTTTCATAAACGGGAGGGGTGATTTTGAAAGGGATTTTGTGCGTAATGTGATCATATTTGCAACGATTACACAATTCACATTCGTTAATGATCTTGGTGATTTCTTTTAAATAATTAGGATAGTAATATTTTTTTTTTAAACAGCTCGCTACTTTTTCTATGCCTTGGTGCAATCCTTCTAGATGGGTTTCGATCACTTTTGTTTTAAAATCAGGGTAATTAAAGATATTTTGAAGTTCGATAGTAGCTCGTAGTATTTTATTTCGTCTATTGTTAACTAACGTTTTGTAAATATTCTGAAATTCTAAAAAATCTTTATTATTTGGCATGAAGATCGTTACTTGATGGTTTAGGAGATATGATTTAATTATTTCTTTTATCTTTTCTTTTGTAAGTTCTGTATAATATATTGTAGTTATGTTGTTTTTAAAAATTTTTTCAGTATGGACGCTGTCTTGGGTACTCTTAATTAATTTCAACTGATTTTTATAAATATTGAGAGGTCTCTCAGAGATTGGAATAAAATTTTCGTTGTCTTCATCTGCTGAGTGAATAGTAGCAACATTTGAAATTGCCTCACCCAAGTTGCATTTTTGAAACGCAGTTTCGTGATAAAGCGTCAGCTACATGATTTTCTTTGCCTGGAATATATTTTATATCGAAATCAAATTCATTTAATCGTAGTTTCCATCTCTGTAATTTGGAGTTGGGTTCTTTTAAATTATGAAGCCATTGAAGTGGTCGATGATCGCTATTGATAATGAATTTCCTACCATATAAATAAGGTCTAAAATATTTTGTAGCCCAAACTAAAGCGAGTAGTTCTTTTTCTGTTGTAGAGTAATGTAATTCATGTTCGTTAAGTGTGCGACTGGCAAAGCAGATGGGACGTCCTTGTTGGCTTAGGACTGCCCCAAGTGCTACATTAGAAGCATCTGTTGTTAAAGTAAATAGTTTTTCATAGTCTGGATAGGCTAATATAGGATCTTTGGTTATTAAAAGCTTTATGGTGTCTACTGCGTTTTTATATTCGTCATTAGATATATCAATTTTATTGCCTTTTTTAAGACAATATGTTAGTGGTTTTGTTATTTTTGAAAAGTTTTTTATGAATTTCCTATAAAATCCGGCTAAACCAAGGAACTGTTTTATCTCTTTTTCTGTTTTAGGAATTGGATATTTTAAGATAGCTTCAACTTTATTAGGGTTAGGTTTTATTCCTTTTGGAGTAATGATGTGTCCTAGAAATTCAGTTTCTTTTTTTAGGAATTCGCTTTTACTTATTTGAATTTTAAGATTAGCTTTGCTAAGTCTGTTAAATACTCTTTCAAGGGATTCAATATGTTCCTGCAAAGAAGTACTAAAAACGATTATATCGTCTAAATATACAAGGCAGTCTTTTCCAACAAGTCCATCCAAGATCGTATTCATCAACCGTTGGAAAGTGGATGGGGCGTTTTTGAGACCAAATGGCATCCTCAAAAACTCATAATGTCCATTTTGTGTGGAAAAAGCTGTCTTTATTCTATCCTTTGGGTCTGTTTCTATTTGATGGAAGCCTTGCGCTAGATCGATGGTACTGAAGTATATACACCGACCAAGCTTATCAAGAATTTCATCTATAATTGGAATAGGAAATTTGTCGTTTATAGTAATATCGTTTAACTTACGATAGTCTACAACAATTCGCCATTTTTGGGTTCCTGAGGAATCCAATTTCTTGGGAACGACCCATATAGGAGCAGAGTATGGTGATGTACTATGGCAAATTATACCTTGATCTAACATTGATTTAATTTGTTTGTTAACTTCGGCTTTATGGACTTCGGGGTATCTGTATGATTTGACATATATAGGATCCTCATGAATAGTTTTTATCTGGTGTTTTATACTATTTGTAAATGTTAAGGT
>JAIPUU010000238.1:0-17500 GCA_020466095.1 Chlorops oryzae
TTTATAAAAAAAATTAAAAATTCTCCATAAAAAAGCTTTGGGTATGACTCATTGCCTCTTTTCGAATGCGTAGAAATATTTATTAGAAAGATTCCTTTACCGACATATTTTTTCGACGGTTCAAAACAAAAATTAACACCAAATCGTATTTTGAGCAAAAAATGATCGTTTGTGAAATTTTTGAAAACAAATTTCTAGCAAATTGTAAAAAGAAATTTTGAAAAGAAAATTTTCATCATGGAAATCGCGACCTAGGAAAGTAGCTTTTTAAGTACCTTTCTCGGTCAAAAAGGTACAAAGGTACAGGTACTAGGTACAGTTTTAAAAAGTACCTAGGTAAAGGTACAAGGTACTGAAAGTTGTACCTAGGTACAGTACCTAGGTACTTGTACCTAGGTACATTACAACACTGATAACATTTTTTTGAATTTAATAATATTATTTTCCATTTTAAGTGTATCCGGCATGTTATTATAAAAAGCTATTCCTTTATAAAAAAGGCTTTTCTGACTCGCACTCGATAAATAATTTGGTCCTCTAAAATTTTGGTTATTTCTTAAATTATATGGCTGAACACTCGCAACACTAATTAACTGCCGATTTAAGTAATTTGGCAGTAAATTATTTCTTATTTTAAAAATAAATAACATAACATTAAATATAACTTTTTGTCTTATGGACAACCAATCTAAACAGCTTAACATACACACAGAAGAGACTAGATTTTGGCACCTTAAGATGCATCTCATTGCCCTATTTTGCAATCTTTGCAATCTTATTATCATTTGGTTCGAACCTAGATATAAAATTGTTGAACAGTATTCGAAATGCGGTTTAATCATCGTGTTATAAATATTAATTGAACTCTGGATATCTAATTTGCTTCTTATTCTTCTAAGTTTTTTCGCTATTTTTTTGCACGTATAATCCATATGTACATCAAATTTAAGTTTTCTATCAATGTATACTCCTAAGTATTTTAGGCTGTCTACTTTTTCAATTATACCATTATTTACTTTTATGGCCATTTCTGTGTCGCCATTTATTATCATTGCTTTTGTTTTTTTATTATTGAGCTTAAGCTTATTCATTTCTAAATACTTGTTTATTCTCGCTAAATCGTGGTTAATTTTATATACACATTCATTTACTGATTTTCCTGATACGTATAGCAAAGTGTCGTCAGCAAATAAACATATCTTTGAGTGTTCTGGGATAGTCACAATATCATTTATATATATAATAAATAGTATAGTCCCTAAAATAGCTCCTTGTGGTACACCCAATTTTACATTAATTACATGTGATATAACTTCACTTATCTTCGTTTTTTGTGTTCTATCAGTCAAATAGCTCAGAAACCAATCCGCTTCTTTTCCTCTTATGCCATATTCGTGTAGCTTGTACATCATTATTTCTCGATCGATCGTTTCAAATGCGCGCTGCAAATCTAAAAATACTGCTACAATAACCTCCTTAATTTGCATTTTTGATTTCCACTCCGATATGACCAGATTTAAAAGCGCCTCACAGCTGTGTTGTTGTCTAAATCCAGACTGCATCTCCGAAATTAACTTATACCTTTCAATAGTTTTTAAGCTGCCTGTGCACGATTTTTTCTAGCAGTTTGCTCTCAGTCATAAGCATATCTACTGGGCGAAAATCCTCAGCTTTAATTGCGTTTTTAACTTTTGGAACCGGTACAACTCTGGCCTCTTTCCACACGTCGGGGAATACTCCATTTCTCATTGATGAGTTTATAGTATTTACATATAAGAAGAGCACCTTTTTCATTTAATGCACCGATTAAAATCTTGGCGGATATATTATTTAAGTCTTTTTTATTGTTCATTTTTCTTAAAATATCTTTGAGCTCGCGATAATTAATTGCTTCGAACTTAAAAAATGTATCACAGCTTGGTATGTTATTTTCATATTGCCTTATCGGTATATCACAGTTTATTTTTTCAATGCTTTTTACGAAATAGCTATTAAGTCCATTAGCAATCTCCACTCTATTAGCCACTAATTCCCCATCTAATTCCATCTTATCAATATCATTTATTTCTTTATTCAGCACTAACGCTTTAATTGATTGCCACATTTCTTTTTGATCTCTTGCTTGATTAATTTTTCTCTTTATATAGTAATTTTTAGTTCTGTTTATCATCGAAGTATATTTATTTCTAAATCTTTTATATTCAACCCATGAAGTTTGATTATTTGTAAGCTTTGCACGATTATACAACCATATTTTATGCCGTTTCAATTGCTCACTATGCGAATTATACCATTTTTTGCAATTTTGAACTTTGCTTATAATTTTACTTTCAGACATTTGTTCTATTGCACTTTTTAAATAACCACTTAGGCTTAACGCCGCAGAGTTACAATTTCTCCCAGTGCTATCTATCACAGTACTTCTTAAAATATCACAGAATCTTCTTTGGTCGAATTTACAAATTTTGATCTCCTTTCTCGTTTTATTAGTCGTTTGCTTGCTGGTGTAAATATTTATTTCTATGCTTTCGTGGTCACTTATATTACTTTCAGGTACTGGTGCAATATCACATTCTTTAAAATTTGTAACTACATAGTCAATCAATGTTGCTGAGTTGCATGTTATTCTTGTTGGAAAGGTAACCTTTTGCTCAAACGCATTGTCTAAAATGTGCTGTTCAATTTCCCGCTTATGTTGATTATTTTCGTACCAATTTAAATTGAAATCACCCATTATTAAAACATACCCGCCCAATTCTTCAATTTGCTGGCCGAAAAACTCACAAAACTCCCTTTCCGGCGACATTTGTCTATTGGGCGATCTGTAGACACCAATCAATTCAATGATCTTATCATTAAACGCAATTTTTATTTTTAGCCACCAAAATTTCTTTTGACTTTCAATCTTACTGCTTGATTTTACTTTATAATTTTTATTTACATATATCACCACCCCTCCCGTATGACTTGAGGAACTATCTGCCCTGTATACACCGTATCCATCAATTTTAAATTCATTGTCGTTTATATGATCAGTCAAGTGAGTTTCCGTCGCACAAATAGCCGCATAATTATTTTCGCTTGCAATCACTTCCAGCTGTGCTATATTCGTTCTCATACCACCGATATTCATGTAAAGAATTTTAAAGCTATGAATTAGTTGCTAGTACTGGATTCTTTCGAATTCCAATTTCATTTTTCTTTGTAATATAACACAAATACTATCTCTGCAGTCATGATCGACTTTTATATCCGTCAAATTCAAAGATTCTTTGGCTTTTTTACAATTTATGCATTTTAGTTCGTTGCTATTGCAGTTTTTGTGATTATGACCACTTTCACTACACTTCGCGCATATTTGGTTTGGCTCCTTACAAACACATGCTCTATGATTAAAGCCCCAGCACTTATAGCATCGTAATATGTCTTTTTTCTCATAAGCTGGACATTTGTCCCACCTTATATTTACTTTTTCTCTTTTCATGATTTCGCTAAAAGCTCTACCGTCAATTTCTAACAGCGCATTAAAGAATCTAGCATTTTTTGGTGATTGGTATGCTTTAAGGCATTTGATGTACTCGAAATTTATATCATTTTGCTTTTGAATTGATCCAATAATTATTTTGGGCTCTAATTTCTCACTCATACCCGTTATCAATATTTTTGGCTTTTTCATGTTTGGTAGCACTACTTCATAGTTTTCATTGAGTTTTTCCCGTATTTCGCTAACGATTACTTCTCTACCTTCCGGTTTCACATCTTATCGCCACCGCACCGTTTGATCGGTCAGATATTCCCTCGACTCTTACGTTTAGGTCAACTGGGTTAATTCTTTCTTTTATCTCTTTTCTTGTCACTTCACATTGTTGATTTGTGTTCGGCTTCAGAATCAGCGGCACCATACTCTTTTTAACTATATCGCTGTCAATGATGAACCAACACCTGAAGTATTTACTGAAATTATCGAAAATATTCCTTCAACTACGCCAGAGTATTTGAGTTCAGTACAAAGATTAAGGACCAATATTGGGCTAAGTCTAAAAAAAGTCGTGTTGCATTTCGCATTTTTTAATAAAAACAAAAAAAAACTTCATCCCTTTTTTTAAATTTTTTCCTCCACTTCTCGCAGCCTCATTTCCTCCATGCTTAGATTGTGCCGTATCATTTCTTCTAATTCCTTTTCATTTAAAAGTTCAATTTTTTTTTAAATGAGCTTTCTGTAGTTCACATAACCTGTCAAGAGATCGGTATATCTTTTTTGAGGATAGCTAATGCCCTTTCAAGTCTCCTACAGCAATTTTGATGGTTGCACTCAATTCCTTCTGCACAAGAAGCTCTTCCTCAACGGCATTCCAAGCAGACTTTTTATTTTTCTTGCTGGAAGCTTGCTTCAGTAATGGTGATTCTTCCATAGCAATCTGGTTTTCCTCAATTACAATTTCGTTATCTTCAGCAGCATATTCTTTTGGAGAAGATAATATTGGCGAACTTTTTACCGATAAAATAGGCGCAGAGCACAACCCGAAAGTTTTTACGGACACACCTTCCACAGATTCCTTCATCCCTATCAGGTTGAAGATTCCTTCTTCAAACGCTAACAATTGACGTTGGGTGTTCGGACCTCCGCCTGTTCCCTTTTGTGCTTTCAAGTTTTGCGTCGCTTTCTGCTGAACATACTTTTTCTGGTCAGCCCATACCTTAAAGATTTTAGTCAAAGTTAATACAATGCTAAAAACAAATTTAAGCTTACTTACCTTTTTCCACTCGGCAATGTTTTTGACTGGTGGTCCGATCGTGTTGAGCTCAAGTTCAACTTTCCGCCAAAATCGTGAAAGGTCTTCTTTGCTTCCCTTGTGAAATCCGCGCGCGATATCAGGATGAGCCTCCAATATTTATAATATCCGTTGAAGCTGGTCCTTTTTTGTAGTTTTCGACCTGAAAGATAATATTCCAAATATTACTTGCTTAGAATTTTTCAAAATAGTTAAAATACTTACATACATTTCGCCACCACTCCCTTCAACTTCACGCGGGAAAAGAATTTCGAGAAATGTCAAAAATTTCTCGCTGACATTTAGATTTGTGATGCCTACTTTTTCCGCAGGGAATCTTTTCTCCCTTTCGAAGTTGGTTTATAGTTGGAGAAAAAGGAGAAGAGAATAAATTCCCGGGGAGTACGCATTTAAAATCGGGCTGATAGTTAAGCGGGAATTCCAAAGCGCAGGAGCTGCAGGAAATTTCCTGCTGCAGGAGGTGCAGGACAAATGCAATTTCCAATAATGCGTGTGCATGAGCATGTCATTGCTGCGGTTTTGAATCTTAACCTGACTCAGTACATTTTTAGCTACTCTTGTACTCGTCTTATTTTCTATGAACGGAATGTAATATTCCCTTTTACTTAACAAATAAATAAAAGACATCATAAATATAGACATCGAAGCTAAAAATAAAATAAATTGTAACTAGTTGCATATGTTTTCATGTGTTGAATATTTGCAGGAATTTACGTTACGCAGCTCCTGCGCTATTGGAATTCTGACTTTACAATGTCATGCAGGAACGGACAATTGACTACTGCCTAGGACATGGCCACGTTAAAATAAGGAGTTGAAGCCAAGAAAGGAAGTCGATTAATCCACCAGCTGGGCATATGAAAAAGCTAAGTTTAAAACAGAGGTTGTCAGGGTACGATACATACGCATAAGTGTCTATGTGTTGAAGGCTTTTAAAAGCGTACAGTGAATAAAAACTTGTACGTCAAATTGAAAAACCAACTTTCATTGACATTTTGTGCAAATTTTTCTGACTGAAAAAAATGTAGAGGTATAAGAAAAGTAATGAAAGGAAATTTAAAAAATATGAAAATATATGAAGAAATAAATGAAGAAAAAATATATGAAGTCATTTAATGCTGCGAAGAAGGAGTATGTTCAACAAAGCAATTGAGATCTATATCATTCTAGTAGCATTTGCTGCGAAGTAAATCCTGAAGGTGCTTATTTGTCAGTTTACTTCTATGACGTGTTTGAATTAGTTTGAGGAAGGAGAAGGAACTTTTACATAAGTAAGTGGTGCCAAACATCGACAGAAATTTGTGCTTAGCTTTCTTTGTTTGATTATACTTTCCTTCGTCAATATTTTCTTAAAAATTAATTCCTTTTGTAAAACTTATCTTTAAAAAATGTAGTAACCCTGCAAGATCTTATTACTATCTTATAATTAGATTTTATGTCTTATAACTATCTTATAATTAGATTTTAAAAAATTCAACCTTGTAATAAGAAAAAAAGGAAAAGAAGCAGCTAACTACGCTATCATCCGTTAATCAAAGAATAGAGACAAACGCTATTACACACAAAAATAAAGTTTAAAATAAAACCTACATCTTTAATTGGTTTTCAACGTCAGGTGTGGGGTTGCGACACCAAAACATGTCACACGCATACGAGACATTTTTTAAGCTTCTTACGGAAGCTGGAATCGAGGTTCCGCATGATTCCACCCTAATGTAACTAAAGTGCATGGCACGAGAAGTAATTAGTGATCCGAATCTTGGCGACGACAGCGAGGATGTTGTGATCACGCCAAGGTGATCGCTTCCAACGATGCTGTTGAATTGAATGCTGCCGCTGCCGAAGTTGTCGATTCTGTCGACATTGAAGCTACTCTAGCTGTTTCTCAGGTGCCAAATGCCGCTGCCAACGTGCAGAACGCTGCTGAAAACAAAGCCGTTCCGGAAATTTTGAACAGTGCCGACATCAAGCCCGTTATGAAATCAGCCTCTTCTGTCACAGCTGCAGATAAAGAGATATCACTACTAAGAAAATAACTAGAAATAGTGACGCTTAAAAAACGCCTTCAAGAGCTAGAACAAAGCTCAGCACGGCGTTGAGCCACGGAAGGGTTAATGATGTCAGAATTCGGAACGTAATTGTTTGATTTTAAAAAATTGTATTTGCTGAGGCTTGGCAATATTCTCGTAGGTGGTAAGAGCTGATTCATTCCTAGTGAAGTCAGTTCTTCTTTTGGGTACTTTAATTTCACTTTAGTTAAACGAATTTTAAATTCCGAAAGAAAATCCCGGCCCAAAATCCCATATACGAATATACAATCCTTTGGCAAAACGTGAAACTTATTTTTTTAAATTTCATTTCTGAATTTAACAAAACCGATAACTTCAAATTTAATAGGGAGTCTTTTTCCTCCAACACCAACGTACTTATACATGACGGGTTGCTTTTCTGCCCTTATTAATTCGATTGGGACGTCAGATTCTCGTAAAAAACTAACCGGACTACCGGTATCGAAAAGACATAGATGCTTATTTGTAATTACATTTTTAAAATTGTGAATCCTAGTACTCACAGAGTTATAAGCTCCTACATAGTCAGCATCGTAGTCGATCTCAGCGACAGTGACTGCGGCAATCTGTACACCCCGAGTGAAAATATAAGGCCGATAAATCTACGAATTTTTGACTTTGCTCGAGCATTGTCGAATACGCCGATTCGACGCCGAAATCAGCCCAGGTAGTGAAACATGGCCGAATAGACGCCTATTTGGGCCGAAAAGACGCCCCATATGGGGCCGAAGAGAGCCTATATGAGGCCGAAAATACCTATAAAGGCCAAAAAAACGTTAAATGAGCCCGAAGAGACGCCTAATGAAGCGAAAAAGCCTATATAAGGCGAAAAAACCCTATATGAGGCCGGTGAGCGCCTATATAAGCCAAAAAGTTATGGGGGAAAAAAATATATGAAAAAAAAAAAAAGCCTTATGGGCGGTGAGACCCTTATCTAAGCTTTTTTTAAATGAATGGATTAAATGTGTTTGAATATAAATTTTTTATGATTTATTTTTATTTTATTTAACAAATTTTTGAAAACTGTTGGGTTCATTTTGTAAAGTTCCCTGGGTAGTGAAAATAACTTTTGCTTCTTGGGAATGATATTTGGTTTCGTGGAATGGGTTTTGGTTGAGTTTGGGTTTGAGGTGTATGTTTGCTAAGTTGGGTTTGGCTGGTGGGTCTTCAATAATTTTTTACAATTGTTGTGGTGGCTCGGTGGAGAAATTTCCACATCTTTTTGCTTTTTTCTTGGAGAAGATGAAATATTTGGTTCAGCTGCGAATGTTTCCGTTGAAGTTGAGGTGCTGGTTGGCCCGTATGATTTCGCTAGAGTGTTTGCTGATGACGGCTCTGCAGATAATTTTTTTACAATTGATGCTGATGGCTCGGGGGAGATAATTTTCCACATCTTTGTGCTTTTTTTCTTGGGCATGAAAAACTTGGTTTAGAAGCAAATGCCCTTGAAGTTGATTGCTGGTTGAGCTGCGCCGATTGCGCTAAACGTTTGCTAATGGCGGCTCTGCGGATAATTGTGTTACAGCTGTTGCTGGTGGCTCAGGTGGAGACAACTTTTCAGCCTTCCCTCTTTTTTCTCTGGAACAATAATTTCATTATTCGGGTATAATGTATGGTCTTACTTACCTTCGAATAGCTCCAGTAATCCTTCTTCTTGCCAAGGTAAATCTCCAATCCACCCTTGCTTTGTTGACGATGGATTATGATTTTTTTATGTTTCTTCACTTATAATTGTAGTTTCCTCACTTTCGGTCCAAAAAATTAAAACCCACGCAATATTTTTTTATTACTTTTCATCACAGCAGTCAATCATAAAAACTTGACAGCTCGCCCACTAGGTTGACGAAAAATCTGAATTTTTGATTTAATATACAAAGGAATCGATTTGAAATTGCTATTTTTGGCCTCTATGCGGTGTGGTTTTTTTTTTTCAAATATTGTGTTTTCGGCCTCAATTCGGCCTCAAGTCGGCCTTTCGTAGGCCTTAAATCGGCCTTGAATCGGCCCCACGTCGGCCTCAGATCGGTCTCATATCGGCCTCAATTCGGCCTCGATTCGGCCTCGATTCGGCCTAAAGTCGGCTTCTCGTAGGCCTTAAATCGGCCTCACGTCGGTCTTAGGCGTTTTTTCGGTGTTTTTTCGGTGTCATTTTCTTTAAAAAAAATCCGGCGTGTTTTCGGCCTCAATTCGGCCTCAAGTCGGCCTTTCGTAGGCCTTAAATCGGCCTCACGTCGCTCTTTGAAATATTTCGATGTTTATTCGGCCCTGTTTCACTTTTTAGGCGTGTTTTCGGTGTTTTTTCGGCCCGATATTTTCACTCGGGACTGAGCGAAAACTACGGTTGTGTAATTTACAACGATTCGTAGTATACTACGACCGTAGGTATTTTAGAGCAAAACTGTAGTACGGACGTATTCAAACATGTCTTTAACAGCTATGCGTATTCTTTAGGAGCAAATTTCTTTACACACGTATTTAAAAAACTTCTATAAAAAAACACGTAAAATAGTTTTCATTTGACTTTAAGTAACATATTTAGTCCACGCGAATTAGATTTCTCCGTGGCGTACGGGTAGCGTATTCGCTCAGCAATCCGAAGGGCTCGGGTTCAAATCCTACAGCAGGCGGAATGAAATGTGTTCAAAATTGGAATTTTTCAAGTAAGTGGGAAAAATATTAAAGAAAAAAAAAGACATCTAGAATGAAAAATCAAGCTTACCCCAACCGTATAAATTGGAGAGAAGAGAGGGCCCCATCCGGCTTTCCAAAATATATTTTTTTTGGTTTTGCATAAAATGTTAGTTTTAAAACTTTTTATTCCTGTAAGGTTTTTAAAATATTTATAACCTAAATTTTATGTTATTATTTGTAAAAAAAAAAAAAAAAGTTACGCCTGCCTGACCGGGGATCGAACCCGCCGACTTGGGATTAGCTGCTACTTCGTATTTAAACTTTTTTACTACGCTTGTGGTTATTTTAACTACGTCCGTTAATAGAGCCAAATCATTGCTGTTCGTAGTTAAATTAACTACGTTTTTGTTATTTTTACTACGATTTTTAGCTCAGTGTAGCTTCTCTTTTTCGCGTAGAATCTTCTTGGGGTTCGAGCAGGAACGGTGATCATGGCCCTTCTGCCAGCATCGGAAGCAAGACCCCTTGGGTCTAACCGGGAATGGAAAATAAGGTTTTATATGCCCAGTCTGTGAGCAGTTGAAGCAAAGCGGAGAGTCCTCTTTTCTCGGCATTTTAGCGGCATTTCCCTTCTGGGTTTTTCATTCAGCAGATATTTGTACTGGTATCTCGATACCAGCGTTTTTAATTCGTGAATCGTGCGAGCTCCTTAAAGAAGGTTAATATTCGTGGCGTCATTTCGTAATCCATTTATTATGAAATCGATCACTTCGATTTGAGCGATGTCGGATCGTTTAGCGATGGCCTGCATATTAAGAATATAACAGTGAATGGACTCGGTCTTCTTCAGCCAAGTCTTTGGAGTAACATCTTATATACGTCCATGCGACTGACATCTTGATCGAATTCGGCAATGAGTTGTTTACGTAATTGCTCATATGTAAGCGCTGAAGTTGTGGACAAAAATACCCGTGCCGTCCTGGTAAGGGATCGACGCAAGCTCAGGAATCGGAAGTGGTCATCGGCATTTATGGAATTCATAATTTCCTCAAAGTCTCTCAAGAAATATCGGACTGAGTATGCAACTTCATCTCCATTGAATTTTATGAGTGCGTGTTCAACGCCATTGTAGTTGTTTCTGTTAGCGGAACTAATCGCTGGCTTGATTGAGCTTTGTTCTAGCTCTTGAAGGCGTTTTTTAAGCGTCACTATTTCTAGTTTTTTTCTTAGTAGTGATATCTCTTTATCTGCAGCTGTGACAGAAGAGGCGGATTTCATAACGGGCTTGATGTCGGCACTGTTCAAAATTTCCGGAACGGCTTTGTTTTCGGCAGCGTTCTGCACGTTGGCAGCGGCATTTGGCACCTGAGAAACAGCTAGAGTAGCTTCAATGTCGACTGAATCGACAACTTCGGCAGCGGCAGCATTCAATTCAACAGCATCGTTGGAAGCGATCACCTTGGCGTGATCACAACATCCTCGCTGTCGTCGCCAAGATTCGGATCACCAATTACTTCTCGTGCCATGCACTTTAGTTACATTAGGGTGGAATCATGCGGAACCTCGATTCCAGCTTCCGTAAGAAGCTTAAAATATGTCTCGTATGCGTGTGACATGTTTTGGTGTCGCAACCCCACACCTGACGTTGAAAACCAATTAAAGATGTAGGTTTTATTATACCCAGCGTAAGCGGGGTATATTAGTTTTGTGCAAATCTTGTAACAGGGAGAATTAAGCTCCGGAGATATAGAAAAATATATATAGAAATGATCAGGATCAAAAACTGAATCGATTTAGACATGTCCGTCTGTCCGTCTGTCCGTCTGTCCGTCTGTCCGTCCGTCCGTCTGTCCGTCTGTCCGTCCGTCCGTGGTCGGATCTCCTCCGAAACGGCTGGACCAATCAAGTCGAAATTCGGCACACAGGTATATCGGGATCCGAGTATGATCCTAAGTAAAAATGGGAGACATCCGCCCACTGCCACGCCCACAAATGAATTTATTGTGTTTTCAATAAAATGCTTGTAACTTGCGAACCACTCAACACATTCCATTGATATTTGGTGTGCTGGTAAACTACGAAAAGGGACATTTTTTGGCAAAAAATGGACGCCGCCCTCCTCGAGCCACGCCCACAAATAAGCCCAAAAATAAGGTCTTATCGTAACTTCCGAAGTAAACGGCGTAGAAGCTTCAAATTCGCAACATAGGTTCACCAAGGCGAATGAAAGGTGTAGGGAAATAATTTATAATGCCCTCCTACTGCCACGCCCACAAATAAAGATTTTTCGTAACTTCCGAAGTAAAAGGCGTAGAAGCTTCAAATTCGCAACATAGGTTCACCAAGGCGAATGAAATGTGTAGGAAAAAATTGTATGCGGCCCGTCCACTGCCACGCCCACAAATGAAGATTTTTCGTAACTTCCGAAGTAAAAGGCGTAGAAGCTTCAAATTCGCAACATAGGTTGACCAAGGCAAATGAAAGTTGTAGGGAGATATTTTATGTGGCCCTTCCACTGCCACGCCCATAAATAGAGAAGAAAAACATAGTGCGCTCATAACGTCGGGACGCTGGGTATTTCAAAGTCGGGCTTGACCGACTTTAGCTTTCTTACTTGTTTTAAACTTTATTTTTGTGTGTAATAGCGTTTGTCTCTATTCTTTGATTAACGGATGATAGCGTAGTTAGCTGCTTCTTTTCCTTTTTTTCTTATTACAAGGTTGAATTTTTTAAAATCTAATTATAAGATAGTTATAAGACATAAAATCTAATTATAAGATAGTAATAAGATCTTGCAGGGTTACTACATTTTTTAAAGATAAGGTTTACAAAAGGAATTAATTTTTAAGAAAATATTGACGAAGGAAAGTATAATCAAACAAAGAAAGCTAAGCACAAATTTCTGTCGAAGTTTGGCACCACTTACTTATGTAAAAGTTCCTTCTCCTTCCTCAAACTAATTCAAACACGTCATAGAAGTAAACTGACAAATAAGCACCTTCAGGATTTACTTCGCAGCAAATGCTACTAGAATGATATAGATCTCAATTGCTTTGTTGAACATACTCCTTCTTCGCAGCATTAAATGACTTATATATTATATTTTTTCTTCATTTATTTCTTCATATATTTTCATATTTTTTAAATTTCCTTTCATTACTTTTCTTATACCTCTACATTTTTTTCAGTCAGAAAAATTTGCACAAAATGTCAATGAAAGTTGGTTTTTCAATTTGACGTACAAGTTTTTATTCACTGTACGCTTTTAAAAGCCTTCAACACATAGACACTTATGCGTATGTATCGTACCCTGACAACCTCTGTTTTAAACTTAGCTTTTTCATATGCACAGCTGGTGGATTAATCGACTTCCTTTCTTGGCTTCAACTCCTTATTTTAACGTGGCTATGTCCTAGGCAGTAGTCAATTGTCCGTTCCTGCATGACATTGTAAAGCCAGAATTCCAATAGCGCAGGAGCTGCGTAACGTAAATTCCTGCAAATATTCAACACATGAAAACATATGCAACTAGTTCGAATCAATTTCCTGCATGCTCACGCACGAGTTCGAAAAATGGAATATCTCCTGCGCGTGAGCTACATGACAGCTGAGTATAACAGTTGAAAAAAGGAATATAACAGTGTTGTAGAAACTAAAGAGTAATTTTTTAAGGTACTTGGTACTACGGGGGCATACTTTTATTGCTCAATCAAGTAATATGCATTACAATTTATTTTATTTTTAGCTTCGATGTCTATATTTATGATGTCTTTTATTTATTTGTTAAGTAAAAGGGAATATTACATTCCGTTCATAGAAAATAAGACGAGTACAAGAGTAGCTAAAAATGTACTGAGTCAGGTTAAGATTCATAACCGCAGCAATGACATGCTCATGCACACGCATTATTGGAAATTGCATTTGTCCTGCACCTCCTGCAGCAGGAAATTTCCTGCAGCTCCTGCGCTTTGGAATTCCCGCTTAACTATCAGCCCGATTTTAAATGCGTACTCCCCGGGAAATTATTCTCTTCTCCTTTTTCTCCAACTATAAACCAACTTCGAAAGGGAGAAAAGATTCCCTGCGGAAAAAGTAGGCATCACAAATCTAAATGTCAGCGAGAAATTTTTGACATTTCTCAAAATTCTTTTCCCGCGTGAAGTTGAAGGGAGTGGTGGCGAAATGTATGTAAGTATTTTAACTATTTTGAAAAATTCTAAGCAAGTAATATTTGGAATATTATCTTTCAGGTCGAAAACTACAAAAAAGGACCAGCTTCAACGGATATTATAAATATTGGAGGCTCATCCTGATATCGCGCGCGGATTTCACAAGGGAAGCAAAGAAGACCTTTCACGATTTTGGCGGAAAGTTGAACTTGAGCTCAACACGATCGGACCACCAGTCAAAAACATTGCCGAGTGGAAAAAGGTAAGTAAGCTTAAATTTGTTTTTAGCATTGTATTAACTTTGACTAAAATCTTTAAGGTATGGGCTGACCAGAAAAAGTATGTTCAGCAGAAAGCGACGCAAAACTTGAAAGCACAAAAGGGAACAGGCGGAGGTCCGAACACCCAACGTCAATTGTTAGCGTTTGAAGAAGGAATCTTCAACCTGATAGGGATGCAGGAATCTATGGCAGGTGTGTCCGTAAAAACTTTCGGGTTGTGCTCTGCGCCTATTTTATCGGTAAAAAGTTCGCCAATATTATCTTCTCCAAAAGAATATGCTGCTGAAGATAACGAAATTGTAATTGAGGAAAACCAGATTGCTATGGAAGAATCACCATTACTGAAGCAAGCTTCCAGCAAGAAAAATAAAAAGTCTGCTTGGAATGCCGTTGAGGAAGAGCTTCTTGTGCAGAAGGAATTGAGTGCAACCATCAAAATTGCTGTAGGAGACTTGAAAGGGCATTAGCTATCCTCAAAAAAGATATACCGATCTCTTGACAGGTTATGTGAACTAAAGAAAGCTCATTTAAAAAAAATTTAACTTTTAAATGAAAAGGAATTAGAAGAAATGATACGGCACAATCTAAGCATGGAGGAAATGAGGCTGCGAGAAGTGGAGGAAAAAATTTAAAAAAAGGGATGAAGTTTATTTTTGTTTTTATTAAAAAATGCGAAATGCAACACGACTTTTTATAGACTTAGCCCAATATTGGTCCTTAATCTTTGTGCTGAACTCAAATACTCTGGCGTAGTTGAAGGAATATTTTCGATAATTTCAGTAAATACTTCAGGTGTTGGTTCATCATTGACAGCGATATAGTTAAAAAGAGTATGGTGCCGCTGATTCTGAAGCCGAACACAAATCAACAATGTGAAGTGACAAGAGAAGAGATAAAAGAAAGAATTAACCCAGTTGACCTAAACGTAAGAGTCGAGGGAATATCTGACCGATCAAACGGTGCGGTGGCGATAAGATGTGAAACACCGGAAGGTAGAGAAGTAATCGTTAGCGAAATACGGGAAAAACTTAATGAAAACTATGAAGTAGTGCTACCAAACATGAAAAAGCCAAAAATATTGATAACGGGTATGAGTGAGAAATTAGAGCCCAAAATAATTATTGGATCAATTCAAAAGCAAAATGATATAAATTTCGAGTACATCAAATGCCTTAAAGCATACCAATCACCAACAAATGCTAGATTCTTTAATGCGCTGTTAGAAATTGACGGTAGAGCTTTTAGTGAAATCATGAAAAGAGAAAAAGTAAATATAAGGTGGGACAAATGTCCAGCTTATGAGAAAAAAGACATATTACGATGCTATAAGTGCTGGGGCTTTAATCATAGAGCATGTGTTTGTAAGGAGCAAAACCAAATATGCGCGAAGTGTAGTGAAAGTGGTCATAATCACAAAAACTGCAATAGCAACGAACTAAAATGCATAAATTGTAAAAAAGCCAAAGAATCTTTGAATTTGACGGATATAAAAGTCGATCATGACTGCAGAGATAGTATTTGTGTTATATTACAAAGAAAAATGAAATTGGAATTCGAAAGAATCCAGTACTAGCAACTAATTCATAGCTTTAAAATTCTTTACACGAATATCGGTGGTATGAGAACGAATATAGCACAGCTGGAAGTGATTGCAAGCGAAAATAATTATGCGGCTATTTGTGCGACGGAAACTCACTTGACTGATCATATAAACGACAATGAATTTAAAATTGATGGATACGGTGTATACAGGGCAGATAGTTCCTCAAGTCATACGGGAGGGGTGGTGATATATGTAAATAAAAATTATAAAGTAAAATCAAGCAGTAAGATTGAAAGAAAATCAATCAAAAGAAATTTTGGTGGCTAAAAATAAAAATTGCGTTTAATGATAAGATCATTGAATTGATTGGTGTCTACAGATCGCCCAATAGACAAATGTCGCCGGAAAGGGAGTTTTGTGAGTTTTTCGGCCAGCAAATTGAAGAATTGGGCGGGTATGTTTTAATAATGGGTGATTTCAATTTAAATTGGTACGAAAATAATCAACATAAGCGGGAAATTGAACAGCACATTTTAGACAATGCGTTTGAGCAAAAGGTTACCTTTCCAACAAGAATAACATGCAACTCAGCAACATTGATTGACTATGTAGTTACAAATTTTAAAGAATGTGATATTGCACCAGTACCTGAAAGTAATATAAGTGACCACGAAAGCATAGAAATAAATATTTACACCAGCAAGCAAACGACTAATAAAACGAGAAAGGAGATCAAAATTTGTAAATTCGACCAAAGAAGATTCTGTGATATTTTAAGAAGTACTGTGATAGATAGCACTGGGAGAAATTGTAACTCTGCGGCGTTAAGCCTAAGTGGTTATTTAAAAAGTGCAATAGAACAAATGTCTGAAAGTAAAATTATAAGCAAAGTTCAAAATTGCAAAAAATGGTATAATTCGCATAGTGAGCAATTGAAACGGCATAAAATATGGTTGTATAATCGTGCAAAGCTTACAAACAATCAAACTTCATGGGTTGAATATAAAAGATTTAGAAATAAATATACTTCGATGATAAACAGAACTAAAAATTACTATATAAAGAGAAAAATTAATCAAGCAAGAGATCAAAAAGAAATGTGGCAATCAATTAAAGCGTTAGTGCTGAATAAAGAAATAAATGATATTGATAAGATGGAATTAGATGGGGAATTAGTGGCTAATAGAGTGGAGATTGCTAATGGACTAAATAGCTATTTCGTAAAAAGCATTGAAAAAATAAACTGTGATATACCGATAAGGCAATATGAAAATAACATACCAAGCTGTGATACATTTTTTAAGTTCGAAGCAATTAATTATCGCGAGCTCAAAGATATTTTAAGAAAAATGAACAATAAAAAAGACTTTAATAATATATCCGCCAAGATTTTAATCGGTGCATTAAATGAAAAAGGTGCTCTTCTTATATGTAAATACTATAAACTCATCAATGAGAAATGGAGTATTCCCCGACGTGTGGAAAGAGGCCAGAGTTGTACCGGTTCCAAAAAGTTAAAAACGCAATTAAAGCTGAGGATTTTCGCCCAGTAGATATGCTTATGACTGAGAGCAAACTGCTAGAAAAAATCGTGCACAGGCAGCTTACAAACTATATGGAAAGGTATAAGTTAATTTCGGAGATGCAGTCTGGATTTAGACAACAACACAGCTGTGAGGCGCTTTTAAATCTGGTCATATCGGAGTGGAAATCAAAAATGCAAATTAAGGAGGTTATTGTAGCAGTATTTTTAGATTTGCAGCGCGCATTTGAAACGATCGATCGAGAAATAATGATGTACAAGCTACACGAATATGGCATAAGAGGAAAAGAAGCGGATTGGTTTCTGAGCTATTTGACTGATTGAACACAAAAAACGAAGACAAGTGAAGTTATATCAAATGTAATTAATGTAAAATTGGGTGTACCACAAGGAGTTATTTTAGGGACTATACTATTTATTATATATATAAATGATATTGTGACTATCCCAGAACACTCAAAGATATGTTTA
>JAIPUU010000374.1:0-30583 GCA_020466095.1 Chlorops oryzae
TTTGCTGACGACACTTTGCTATACGTATCAGGAAAATCAGTAAATGAATGTGTATATAAAATTAACCACGATTTAGCGAGAATAAACAAGTATTTAGAAATGAATAAGCTTAAGCTCAATAATAAAAAACCAAAAGCAATGATAATAAATGGCGACACAGAAATGGCCATAAAAGTAAATAATGGTATAATTGAAAAAGTAGACAGCCTAAAATACTTAGGAGTATACATTGATAGAAAACTTAAATTTGATGTACATATGGATTATACGTGCAAAAAAATAGCGAAAAAACTTAGAAGAATAAGAAGCAAATTAGATATCCAGAGTTCAATTAATATTTATAACACGATGATTAAACCGCATTTCGAATACTGTTCAACAATTTTATATCTAGGTTCGAACCAAATGATAATAAGATTGCAAAGATTGCAAAATAGGGCAATGAGATGCATCTTAAGGTGCCAAAATCTAGTCTCTTCTGTGTGTATGTTAAGCTGTTTAGATTGGTTGTCCATAAAACAAAAAGTTATATTTAATGTTATGTTATTTATTTTTAAAATAAGAAATAATTTACTGCCAAATTACTTAAATCGGCAGTTAATTAGTGTTGCGAGTGTTCAGCCATATAATTTAAGAAATAACCAAAATTTTAGAGTACCTGTTCCTTTTGGGGCGAACGAGATTCCCTTAAGCTTCCAATAAGTCCAAACGCAGGATCTTTAAGAGCGATATTAACCTCGTGGTTAATCTTTATTAACTGAAGGAGAGACGTCGACTGACTCTCTGTTCTTTCATACAAGACCTTGCTTTTACAATAATAATCTATATCTCTCTCAACATAATGAGAAAAAAAAAACCTACTGAGCGAGACAAACAGCAGTGTTTTTAGAATGTAAAGTACTCGGTATTCGATTAGAATTCAAAGATTTGTAGTTACATTGAATATGATACGTTAATTACAATTAGCTTAATGGATGTTTATTGGACGATTAGACATTCTCCCGCCGATTATATTTCCACGAAAATATTATTCAAACAAATCCAAGCTTAGCCATTATTTAGGTGGGCACAGCTACCTGTAACGAAACAAAGTTAAGTGCATATGACTTCAATGGGAATGGTCAACTGTGTCGGGGGTCCAATGGTCCTGAATTGGTAAAAGGCATAGTTTGGATATAGGACGTTTTAAGCAGGTAGTTTTCGTTTGGAGAGTTACCACTCGCACCAATCCATCAGTACCTGGGTGAGTTTCTATAATGCGACCAAGAGGCCAGTGGTTGCATGGAAGACGCTCATCCTTAATCAATACGATGTCATTGACTTCCAAGTTCCTTTTGATCTGTAACCATTTGGGGCGCGTTTGCAAGTGTGCCAGATATTCACGGCTCCATTGACGCCAAAACTATTGGGCGACGAATTGGCAATGTTTCCATCGGTCCGTTAAACTACAGCTATTTAACTCCGGAGTCGGGGGTGCTAATAAAGAGTCCCCAATGAGGAAGTGCCCTGGGGTGAGAATAGATAAGTCGTTGGGATCATTTGTAATTGGACAAAGTGGTCTCGAATTCAGACAGGATTCTATCTGTGCAAGAACTGTGCTAAGTTCTTCGAACGTGAGCTTCCGATCTCCGATGGTGCGCTTCAAATGGTGTTTCATCGATTTTACACCGGCCTCCCACAATCCTCCGAAATGGGGAGACGCCGGTGGAATGAAATGCCACTGTATATGCTGCTCCGAGAGGAAGGGCAACACGCTTTCGTTGACGAAAGTTTTGTATGCTATTTGATCGGCTTGTAACTTGCGGTTGGCTCCGATGAAATTGGTTCCCTGGTCGCTGTATATATTGGCGCAAAGTCCTCTTCTGCCAATAAATCGTTGCAATGCTGCGAGGAAACCTTGAGCAGTGAGATCTCCAACCGGTTCTAAGTGAATAGCTTTCGTGACTAAACAGACGAATACTGCTATATAACCCTTCAACGAGCTGATCCCTCTCCCCTTTGAAGGCAAAATGCTGATTGGGCCCGCATAATCAATGCCTGTTGACGAAAAAGGCCTGGCTGGCCGAACTCTGACTGCTGGCAGGTTGCCCATTTGTTGATATTCCAGATGGGGATGGTTTCGGTAACACGTGATACAGTGGTGAATAAAACGCCGGACCGCGTTACGACCATTGATAACCCAATATTGTTTCCGTAAAAATGCCAAAGTTAGCGATACTGTTCCATGCAATGTACTTCGGTACGCATGTTGAATGACCAACTTTGTGAAATGGTGCTTGGTGGGTAAGATGATTGGGTGTTTCTCCTCTTTAACTAGCAACGAGGCACACAAGCGTCCTCCTAGACGTAAGACCTTATCATCTGGATCCCAAACTGGATTCAAATTAAGTAAAACGCTGCCTTCAGGAAGAGGTTGATTCCCGGATAGAGCCTCCCATTCCTTGGATAACTGTTCTCGCTGCACAATACCAATAAGTAAATTTCGACTTTCCCTTAATTCTCCAGTTTGAAGCGCAGGTTCCTCGTAATTGTGGGTCTTCCGGGATGGTAAGACGTTATTGATGAAACGCAAACAAAAGGCTGCCACTCGCACAACTCTGGAAAGAGAGGAATAGGACTCAATACAAATGAACATATTTTTTCGTGGCGTGAATGTGGCAAAGGTGCGAACCACTTTTCGCTCCAGATTCGTCGAATTGTCCGGCTCAGTTAAGGTAGCTCTAGGCCATTGAGACAGCGGTTGACTTAGCCATGATGGACCGATCCACCACATTTTTCGCTCAAGTAGATTTTTTACCGTTAAGCCTCGAGTTGCACAATCGGCCGGGTTTTGCCCCGACTGCACATATTGCCACTGGTCGGGTGATGTACGATCCAAGATCTTACTGATTCGGTTGGCCACGAACATTTTCCACTTCGTTGGCTCTCCCTTTATCAAATGAAGGACGATCATCGAATCACACCAGAAGTATATTTTTAAAGGATCAAATTTGATGCGTAAATTTCTCTGTAGGAACTCTAGAAGTTTAATTGCTAACACTGCTCCACATAATTCAGCTCGTGGGACCGTTAGTAGAGGCTTAATCGAATTAACTTTAGATTTGGCGCATATAAGATGGGTTGAAAACCGTTCATAGTCGTGAGCGACGCGAATGTATGCGACTGCCGCGTGTGCGTGGATGGAGGCGTCGCAGAAAATATGCAATTCCCAATGCTGGTTGTCTTCATCGGTTTCGAGCCATCTGGGGAGAGTCGGTGTGGAGATGTTAGGGATATCGTCGATATATTCTGACCACCTAGAGAGTATTTCTTCAGGGAGTGATGTATATAAGAAATTTGTTGTTAATTTTCTTCATTTGACTATCCTAAAACCAGACAAAATTCCGACAATTGACCCAAAAAACTGGCCTATGATCAGCCGTTTTGCGGACTAGTCCCTCCCCTAGGACAGGCCCATGTTAAAACGGGCAGTTGAATACATTAGAAGTGGAATTATGAGGGGAATAGTACTGGTAACATGAAGGACTGACCGAAGGCACCACTTGGGTCAGTCCATATTACTGCAGTGGTTCTATTCTCTTTCAAAATAAATGGTCTGTTGCATGGTTTAAATTTTAACTTTTTCAAAAACTCCTAAATAGTCTAAAAAATATACATTTTTCATATATTTTGGACCTACTTTGTTCCATATAAGATTTATAAGAAAAAATATATTTCGATAATTATCTATTATAATAGATAGATACAAATTATTTGTATTAACTTCAAAAACATTTCGTTCTAAATTAAAACGAACCGAAAAAATTAAGAAAAGTCAATAGTTTGCGTCATGAAAATCTGTTGATAACGACGATACCGACGATGGAATGGAAAATGTGTACTTTAAAAAAGGAAAAAAGTACCTAAAATCCCTATAGGAAGTATGTCGATAATTGTCGCACAGCGAGTAGAGCTCCACCAGAGAAAAAGTCTCTAGTGCAAATGGGTACAGTTAATCAACTATGAGCGAGTAGAGTTTGACTAGTGCAAAAGCCATCAGTATATGTTACTTCTAGTTCAACAGTCAATTAAAAGTTCACACACCCAGAAAAATTCTTAAAACAACAATGCAAAACACTTGTTATACCCAGCGTAAGCGGGGTATATTAGTTTTGTGCGAATCTTGTAACAGGGAGAACTAAGCTCCGGAGATATAGACATATATATATATAAATGATCAGGATCAAAAACTGAATCGATTTAGACATGTCCATCTGTCCGTCCGTCCGTCTGTCCGTCCGTCCTTCTGTCCGTCCGTCCGTGGTCGGATCTCCTCTGAAACGGCTGGACCAATCAAGTCGAAATTTGGCACACAGGTATATCGGGGTCCGAGTATGATCCTAAGTAAAAATGGGAGACATCCGCCCACTGCCACGCCCACAAATGAATATAATGTGTTTTCAGTAAAATGCTTGTAACTTGCAAACCACTCAACACATTCCATTGATATTTGGTGTACTGGTAAACAACGAAAAGGGACATATCCAGAAAAAAAATTTACGCCTCCCTCCGTGAGCCACGCTATAAGGGCTTATCGTAACTTGTGAAGTAAAAGGCGTAGAAGCTTCAAATTCGCAACATAGGTTGACCAAGGCGAATGAAAGGTGTAGGGAAATAATTTATTTTGCCCTCCCTCTGCCACGCCCACAAATGGAGAAGCAAAACATAGTGCGCTCATAATGTTAGGACGCTGGGTATTTCAAAGTCGGGCTTGACCGACTTTAGCTTTCTTGCTTGTTTTAGAATGAATACGTCAAGTAAGCATTTTTATCTTCTGTGATTAGATGCTAAGCTAGTGCATTGTTAAGACTTCCGCGCAACAACTCAAAGGTTTCCGGTTCAAGTCCGGCATGGGCCAAGACAAATCTTTTAATAAAGTTACCGAAAATTATTTTTTTTTATTCGGGTGTTTTTTTTTTTTTTTTTTGGTATTTACCAAGTTAAACTCCCTATTCAGGAAAACATTTTAAATTTAAAAGGCTGGCAAAATATAATTTTTGTATAGAAAATTTGATTTTTGTCAGTATTTTAAATTTAAAAAGTTTTTCTGCCTGAGCAACTCAAGTAAGCATTTCGATCATTGAGTTGAAATTGGCTTGGTTAGCTCAATGCGTTAAAGCGTTTGCTCAAAGAACAAGATGTTGTGAGTTCGAACCTCAGCCGAGTCAAAATAGTTAACAGAATTTAAAAGACAAAAAAAGACATAAAGAACACAAAAAAAAAACAAAAAGCACAAAAAAAAAAAGGAAAAAAACAATTAAAAAAATTTTTTTTTTTTTATTTTTCTCAAAATCCGCCAACAATTTTAATTCTTGAACAAAGTATCGATAGAGAGCTATCGAGCTATCGATACATGACGTCCAAGTGACTATTGATTCACTAGTAATTAACTTTATCCAAAAAGATCAATTCACCCCTAACACTCTACTTCTGCACTAGTTCAAACGCGACTGTCGATTTTCGAATGACACCTCAGAGTAAAAGTTGACAGTTCAATATATTGGCGGGGAAATTACGAGCGAGTAGTACTGTTGATTTAGGGAGTAGCCGAAGACTACTTCTGCACTAGTTCAATTTCCTGCAGGGATATCAATCATGGGGTGTTGCTACCCTGCAGTAATTGAGACTCACCCCCTACTCACCTATGGTGCACCTCAAAAAGACCACAACTAGTCCCCACATAATTTACTCTTACATGCATTCAACTCACCTCTTTAACATGGGGCCTACATTAGAAAGAGAGTAGGGCGTGTAAGACTCACCCATGGTGAGACGTTTTGGGTGAGTTTTAGGTCAATTGACGATTTTGTTAATTTATGGAAAAAAATATTTTAATTTTTGTTTTATTTATTTTTTTTCTTCTTGTTTTTATTTTGTTTATTTTTTGTTTTTATTTTTTAAATCTTTTTGTTTAAACATTAGTTATGTTCTTTTAATTTTCTCGTCTCGAACGAACCTCGAACCGCTGATCTCTGGGTTGGTAAGTCGAAGTCTTAACTAGTGATGCCACGAATATTCGGCCACTATTCGGTATTCGGCCTATTCGGCGTCATTTTTCAGTATTCGGTATTCGGCCGAATAGTTAAAATATTCGGCCGAATACCGAATAGTAGAAATAACTTATTAAAAAAATCAGCAGTAAATACAAATTAAGTTTTTCTCACAATAACGAAAAAAAATTTAATTAACGAGATCTAAAAATACAGCAGATTTGCTTTTTATTCTTTAGAAATATTAAATGGTTCGGTTGCCGAATATTCGTTATTCGGCCGAGAGGTTAACCGAATATTCGGTATTCGGTATTCGGCCAAATCCACTATTCGTGGCATCACTAGTCTTAACCGTTAGCCAAACAAGGAAATGTAATATGTGAATCAAAATGCTGACTTGAGTTTTTAATTGCCGAATATTCGTTATTCGGCCGAGAGGTTGACCGAATATTCGGTATTCGGTATTCGGCCAAATCCACTATTCGTGGCATCACTAGTCTTAACCGTTAGCCAAACAAGGAAATGTAATATGTGAAACAAAATGCTGACTTGAGTTTTTAATTGCTCAAGTTTTTGTTAAATAAAATAGAATTTTTCATAGCAAAAAATTTTCAATTGAAAAATAAATACTTTAAAAAAAAATTTAAATATGAAAAAACTCTTACATATTAAAGAAAAAATTTTTTATTTTTCAAAATTAACTAATAAAAAAAATTAATTAAAATATGAACATAAAAAAAAAACTCTAGGCAATAGAGAAGAAAAAAAAATGTCCAACCGAACCAGGGATCGAACCTCGACCTACGTTGTTGCTAAGCGTCCTAAGTCCTAGCCTTTACGCTAATCAACTTTTGACGGTATGTCGATCAGAATGCGAACTTAAAGCAGACAACAACAAGCGCATAGCAAGAGTACAAAAAAAATGAACTCACCGCCCCTCGATCTCTTACGGAACAGTCAGCGGTGAGACCTATAGAGGTCGACCTTAGGTTAGACGTGCTCCATAGTTTTTATGGTCTAGTTACTAACAGTCTCACCTAAGGTGGGTCCTATTTTGCAAACTGACCGCTCGTTTACTACAGGGTAGTGTGCCCCTAACATGCGATTTTTGAAAAACCAGTGCTAGGCTTGGAACATTACACTCCGTTTCGGCTGTGCCGGGAATCGAACCTCGGACCCTGGGATCAAGAGCATAGCACGCATCCCCTACGCTATCCCAGAGCCACTACTACAGGGTAGGGGCAACGTGAATCTGTATCGTACACTATCCGTGTGTCACTAATTCAAATGCCAAAAAATCCTTGCTTCTGGAGATCATAGGGCTTGCACAACACTGTTTTAAATACACGTTTTTTTTTCAAATGATCCGTTAACCTTCAATCGTGTTCACCGCAAAGCAACTTTTTTTCGAGGCGCCTCCGGAGAATCGCTGCCACCGATTATTTTTAATAATTTTTAGGTGTCTGTAGTTCAAGCAATACTGAAACGGTTTGCAAACAAACTTTTTTACTGCGAATTTGAAAGAAATCCGTAAAGCACATTCAAGTAGCCATAAAATGGCAGGCAAATGTCCCATGCTTCTTTGGCATTATGAAAAGTTTTGTGAGTCTCAAGTTCCTTTTCTTTCGCTTTTGACTTTTATTACTTTCGCAGCCAACAGCTCCGCGGTCGAAAAATCAGAATGCAAAACGTCCTCTCTTGTCCCCGTTTTAATCAAGCTAAAAATATTTTAAGAAGCTTTGTAGGTCACAAAGGTGTTAGGCCGCCATGGCAAGCTGGAAAAGGTCAAACGAATTCAGATCACTCACAAATTTTGCACGAAGGTTATGGTATGCAAAGTTTTGCTGCAAGCCATTATACCGCAGCCTCAGTTGCACTCGGATTATTTGACATATTTCTTTCTTATAACTTCTTCCTCTTGAATGTAAAAAGTGCATTCATTTATGTTGTTGCCTCTGGTAAGGCCTTTGGAATAAGTAATTGCAAGTCATAATGATTTTCGGAAGTTAAGGTAAAGTGCCTGAAACTCTCTTCAATAAATTATATTTATGTAGATGGTAGTGCTTAAAAGCCGAAAAAGGCATGTTTTAATGCTATTGGTTTTTCGAAATTGTATGAATAATGTTGGAGGCTATGTTATGTAAGGGTATGTGGGCTTAACTTCTTATGGGGGTTGTCTCATTGGCTGTTTTTGGACCTTTTTTAAAAGAATTCCTGACAAAAAGCGAAAAGAGCTTTCTCAATTCAGTTTTTTTTTATTATGTTAGTAATGAATGAAAGTTAATGAAGAAACACTTTGTTTTTGTGTGAGGGCGGACCAAAAAGTTCTCGTCAAAAAGGATGCTAAAAAAAAGGTGTAGTGCTGGCTGCCACGATTCCAGGTCTCCAAGTTGTCCGCAATGGAAAAGAAAAACAGAAATATAGTCAGTATATTTGTCATTATGGCGTGAACCTCCAAAATAATTTTTGGATTTTTTTTTACAAAATGGCGGCCGTTGAAAAATTACCCATCGATTTCGGGTATATATTTTTGTAGTTCAGTGTAAAAAAAAAAATTAGTACAAAAATTTGCTAAAATTATGATTGAGGTTCACGCCATAATGGTGACAATTCTGGTCTGATTCCATTAAAATCGGTCTAGTTATTTTAAAAAAGGGTAAAAGTTTAAGCTTTTAGCTAGTTCTAACATATCATGAAAAAAAAAAACGGCCGGCATAGCCTAGCACTTTTAAGATATCATCAATTTTGTAAGAAAAATGCATGACAACTGCAATAAAAATCTTTAAAAAATTTAAAGTATACTTTTAGGCATTCTTATTCATTAAGCCGAATTATAATAGCAACAACTAACTAATTACACTGCTTAACTTTGGAATTTATAAAGAGTTTTTGAGAAAAAAATTTTTGAAGTTTTTTTCAGTGCATTTCGTAGGTGCACTTGCTATTTCAAGCATATCTCGGGCCCCGATCTACCGATTTTAATATTTTTTTTTCATATAGATAATTAAGCTCCCTACATCTTTTACAAACAAAGTGTTTGATTTGCATGAGTAGTTTTAGTGCTAGAGGTGCAATTATACAAGAAAATTGAGTTTTTTTCTACAAAATCAGGGTATTTTACGTATAGTTAAGTATTTCTTCTAAAAAATAAGCTCCGTTTGGCTAAAATCGGTGGAAAATTTACGGATCTATGATTTTTTTGCCAAAACACCAAAAAAATCGATATTTCACAATTTTTGCTTTGTTCACAAAACTTGTCCATATGAGCCGAAGTTATTTTATGAAGGTGCAATTGAGTAAATTTTCACACATTATTTTGAAAAAAAATAAAAACAGTCTTGATTAGGGATTATTTGACTACCGGTCTTCGATACACCGGGGCCGCTGTGATGCAGCCCACTTTAAGACAACATGAACTACCAAATTGCTACAACTCCTGTAAAACATTTGTGAAATAAGCTCTAATACAAAAGTGTTAAAGAAATAAACATTTATTTCAAAAATTATTTTTATACAATTTAAAAAAATTGCTTCCTTCCGCTTTGTTTTTTATATTTACTACCATCATTTTCACGCACAAGGGACCACACGTAATGACCCATCATTGCCGTGTCGAAAAGGCCGCTATAGCGATTTTCAATATCCTTTAATTGCTGATGGAAACGTTCGCCATGCTCATCGCTTACGTCTTCTAAGTTTTCAGGAAAAAAATCCAAGTGCGAATCGAGAAAGTGGATCTTCAACGACATGTGTACTTCGGCTTTCTTATAATTCTTTAGTAGGTTATTTACTATTTGCTTGTAATCTGGACTTTTGTGGTTGCTCAAAAAATTGTGTACAACAAGTTTGAATGAGCTCCACGCTGCTGCTGCGACTGGTGACAAAAGACTTGAGAACTCGTCGTCTTGCAAAAGTTTACGTATTTCTGGACCATTTAGAACTCCTTCCTTGAGTTTTGCGTGTGAAAGGTAGGGAAAGATCGCCTTTAAGCGGGCAAAAGCTTCCTGTGTTCCATCTTTTGCCAATTTTTTTTAATAAAGTTCTTAGCAAGTCCTAATTTTATATGCAGTGGCGGTAATATGTTATTTTTATCAACAAGAGCAGTGCGTTGAATATTATCTTCACCAACTATAATGTTGGTTCGCAAAGGCCAATCTTTTTTAATATAGTGTAAGTGGTCAGCACGACTATCCCACTTGCACAAAAAACAACAATATTTTGTATATCCTGATTGAAGCCCGCACAGAATTGCCACTTACTTGAGATCAGCGCATATTTTCCATTTATGCTTGTCATATTCAATAAGATCCAAGAGCGTTTTCATTGTTTGGTAGGTTTCTTTAGAATGCGATGCATATGCGACAGGAAGAGACGGTTTTTGATTGCCATTGTGTAGGAGGACAGCTTCGAAAAGGCCTAAAATATTGGTGCAGAAACATATATCGTCTTCTTTAGCGTAGAATTTTCCGTATTGCAAGTGCCGATTTCTGTAAATGCTTGTTTTGACATCAGGAGCCACAAATCCGCGTTCTTTCATTCTAGATGAAAAAAGTTCAGCTTTACCCTTTGAAAAACCAAAATCACGAATCCAGTAATTTAATTCGGCCTGTGAGAGTATTCGTTGCGTTAAACTTATTTCAAACTGACTTCCACTAGACCCCAGCATTTCCTCTGATGATCCTTCTATTTTGGGTGCTGAGCCAGGGCATTCTGGATAAGGCACATCACTTGAATGAGGTAGAGGAAATTTTACCGAAACAACTTTTGCGTATTCCCATTTTAAATGTTTTCCAAATCCACTTCTTACACTTAGGCAAAAATAGCAGTCCACCGAGTGATAAGAGGGCTCACCCCATTCCAGTGCCGTGTCAAAATCCATGTAACAGCTAGAATGCAAATAGTTCGTTTTTTTTATAGCGTATTAAATTTTTAATTCTTACCGTTCTCCAGAAGCCCATTTTGATAACTTTCTATGACATAGGTCACATATTCTTTTAGGCGTCCACGGCTCATTGAGAGTTGGCAAAACACCGAAGTAATGGAAATAGTGCTTTTGCAGTGCTTCAGTAAACGTCAATCCTTTATTTTTTAACATATATAATCCCCAAACATTGCAAAAATCGTCCGGATTGTTTTTGCACATGAATACACAAGTTATTTTACTCATTTTTTTATATTTTAAAATTTGTTTTATTTTCAATTGATGTACGTTCTTCAAAATTTAGTTCAAGACTACTAATCTAAACGCATTAGTGTTACCCTTTTATATGTTGCCATAGATTTTCTGTACTGTATGTAAGTATGTATGTAAAGTATGTATGTAAAGTATGCAAAACCTCAGGTATTTTATACTACGCTGAATGAAATAGGCAAAATTGCAAGTAAAGACACACATAGTAAAAAAACTGACGTTAACGCTCAAAACATATTCATGATACCTTATATTTTCCCACTAAGGGAAAGCACTGTACCCTTTTTTTATCTTTTGCAGGTCATTGAGACCGACAGGTAAACAAATCCACCACAATATTCTAAAAGGCAGGGCAAAACGACATTCATTTTTAATCAATTAACAGGTAGCATTTATGCATTTATTTATGTGAAAATTTACTCATAAAATAATTTCGGCTCATATGGACAAGTTTTGTGAACAAAGCAAAAATTGTGAAATATCGATTTTTTTAGTGTTTTGGCAAAAGAATCATAGCTCCGTAAATTTTCCACCGATTTTAGCCAAACAGGGCTTATTTTTTAGAAGAAATACTTACGTGAAAAATTTGAAAATGGGCTTGCCACTTTGATTTCTATTTTTTACAGATTTTTATATGAAAAATTTACCCTGATTTTTTTTTTTTTTTTTGAAAAAAACACAATTTTCATGTATAATTGCACCTCTAGCACTAAAACTACTCATGCAAATCAAAAACTTTGTTTGTAAAAGTTGTAGGGAGCTTAATTATCTATAATTGAAAAAATATATATTAAAATCGGTAGATCGGGGCCCGAGATATGCTTGAAATAGCAAGTGCACCTACGAAATGCACTGAAAAATATTTCAAAAATTTGTTTCACAAAAAACTCTTCCATAGAAAAAAAAAATAAAAATTTTTTTCTTGCTTAGGAGGCCGAGATGTACAGGAAAATTGTACAAATATTGATTTGCTTTTTTGTTGTCTGACAGTGTTATCAAAATAAGCTGAGGAAGCAAGAAATAAGGATTATAGGAACTACAGGTTGATGTTTTCCAGAAAATTCAGTAGAACTGCCACAAGTTCTGATGTTTTTAACCGTCTCCTTGTGTCATATGACCCATATATTAGTCATATAAAACGTCAACCAAATAAATAATATTTAGAACTGGATTACATTGTTAAAGACTTGTTATCTAATGAATAAATATTCGGTTCAGCTCTGAATTTCCAGTCGAATCCAATTATATTTATTTTCTACAAAATATAGTAAATTTTGCGCAATTAAAACACACCTCTTACTCTAATTCAAATCGAATTGGTGGGTGGTGGGCGTGGCCGATTTTGATGAATTTTGCAGGATATCTTTTTTTTTATCATATATTACCAACATGCAAAATTTCGTGTCATTTTGACGAAAGGAACACGTTTTATATCAAAAATAAATTTTGGGTTGTGTGGGAGGTGGGCGGTGGGCGTGGCCGATTTTGATGAAACTTCATAATTTTCTTAATTATATCAAAAAAGACTTGGTGCCACGTTTCATTGCTCTACGGCATCCCCTTATATATTTTGCCGCGATATGTATGAAGCCTAACCACTGTGCGTCGGTCCGGCAGTCTCTTACTAGAGTTCCTGGGAATTGGCGGACAATATTTACTAATATACGTATGTACCTATGTAAATTGACAATACTTATCTTTATTTAAGTGTCTTAAATCCACTTATTTTGATTGGGGCACACAGGAAAGTTGAAGGTCTTCCTTGCGGATTTTTCAAGATGTTTTTGGTATTTGTTGATTACAAATATCCTTTTTTATTATTTTTATCGGAGCGCGAAAAATTGAACTTAAGTCTTCGACTAGGGTGGCCGACGCGAGAAAAAGCTACAAATATAAATTAAAAATTTTTTTTTAAATTAATATAACAAAAATAGTTTCCATGGAAAATATTTTAAATATTTTTTTGTGCTTAGACGGCCAAAGTCCATTAGGAAAAGTGAATCGAGAACTCCTGAACATGTCAAAAATAAAACATTATATTATTGCTTAAATACAAATATCGCATGTGGGCAAAAATTTTCGTGTATTGTAAGGCTTGCATATAACCGATATTTACTGTATTACAAAAAGAAATTTGTAAGATAATAAATCTTTTCGAATCGTCTAAATGCCAAAAGTATGCAGAAACTTCCTTTTTTTAAGGTAACAAAAACCAAATAAGATTTTGATTGGTCTCTTTAAGAGCCAATTTCACCAAGCATATTTAAGCTCTGTTTAAGCACAGATTTTCATTTTCATCATCCTTAATTGCATCCCGTACTTAAGTGTCCTATATCGGGCACTTAAATAGAGTTTAAGCAACTCTGTGTATTCCTAATGAAAACAGCTGATTCAAGAAGACACTATGGGAATTCACTCGAACCCTCAAAGGCTGTTTAAAAAGTTCTCAAAGTGCACTAAGTTCGAGCTCTGAATGAATACCCATACTTTCTTTATGAAGAGTTACCCAGCAAACATTTACCCTAACGAAATAAAACGAACAAAGGGGATCCATTTTTATTCAATTCGATCGAAGAATCAAAAACATTTATATTACCAAGCTTTCAAAATAAACATTTTTAAAGCCTACACAAACAACAAACATTCAATGCGGCCGATTATTTTGGTTCGATTTGCTAACTTCTTGCAAATTAGTTAAGAAAATGTTTGAAAATTCTATATAACACATAAGAACATTTACTCGTATACTTGAAAAGAATTTGGAAAGAATTTCAAAACAAATGATAAAACTTAAGCACCTTTGTAAAAAGTTTATACAAATGTTTGCTGGGTATTTTAATTCACATTTTTCATTTATTTATTTTGATTGTAACCAGCTGATAGAGACGTGTTGCACTAAAAATAAAAGGTGCTGCCGTACTTCCGCGTTATTGAATTTCGGATTTGGTGAAATGGGATGAAAATTAAATGCGTAGTTAAATGCCAATGGGTGATTAAAATAAAATGCCTTAGGTGAAATTGGCTCTAAGGCGTGCTTTAAGGAAAATTTAAATTCTCTTAGCGACCTCTATGTCTTTAACAAAAAATTAAATCACGCCCAAGCTTTTCTTCTAAGCTTAACTTCCGTTTTAGACCCCGCCGTTGGCGAATTTCAAAACTTTTTTCAAGCCTGTAAACGGTCAAAAATTGCCGTCTCTGAAAAATTTCCGCCCTAGGCAGCTGCCTAATGGGTTTTTCAGACTAGCAAATAAAAGCAGTATTTAGCGCGCTAAATGCAGTTGTGAAAAATACCCTTTCATACTACACTTATTTGCATTTAGCAGCATTCTGCGTTTAAGTCAACTGTTTCGTTTGTTAAATAAGGCGGCCAACCGGCCCGCATTCTGCGGAACCGTCCCGTAAAGACAGTTGTGATCCCGTATTGCAACATCAAATAAAATATATATTACCCATTATATATATAATTCGTAATTCATAAATCAATAGTAGTATTGTTGCTTTCTAATTTAAGTACAACAATTCCAGCAAATTCTGTGTCTTTTTTGGATAGGAGTGGTTGTCCCGCATTGACTTATTACAAAATTGGCCTCCTTATTTTTGAATGTCTTTAAAAACAAGGAAAATGGACAGAAGGGAGCTTCTCAAAATAGAGGTCTTGTCATATTTAAAGAGGAGGAACATCGTTTTTATTACACATTTTGGGGTTTTTCATTTCTTCTAAACACACTTTTCTCGATTTTCACAATTTTCGGCAGGCCTCAACCACCTGTTTGGGCTGGGGCTGCCTATAATTAAATTTAATTTCGTACTTTTCTCGCCACTGTTGCAGCGAATTCATCATAAATTCAGAATATATATCTGCATTTAGCAGGTCCTAATTGCATTTAAATACACGGATAAATGCAGAATTTGGCTCTAAATCTAGATGTAGCTGCTAGTCTGAAAAGGCTATATGTTGGCTATATGGTTAATCCGCCACTGCTTCCTGTTGTAAGTAGGCTTTGCAAAGAAGCTCTAGAAGCTCACAGTAAGGACTGCAAAAGTTATAGGTTGATGCTTTCAAGGAAGTCTACACTTATCCTTATCAATAGTTTACTACCATCGAGTGCAAACCTTCAAAAGCACTCTTGGAAGTAGATGATATTGCTAAAAAAAAATTGATGATTGAATGGTGAAATCATAATTTTTTAATTCTTCAAAAAAATTGCATATCTGACAAGGCTTCGTTGCCACTACAATTGATAAATATGTATGTATGTATATAACTCTGCTTTCGTGACTTGAAAACTCTGAACAGAATTTCAAGGTGGATTGTACGGGTTGCACTACTTGGTACTCAGGCGTGACCAATTTTTTTAAGCTTTTCACTTTTCTAAATAGTTAGAAAAAAACAAAAAACAATCGCAGTGCCAAGTTTCATTACTCTCCAAGCACTCCTTAAAACATTTGCACGGAAATAAAATTTCTAATTGCCATCCCACTGTGCTGCTACGTGTCGTGTTTGTGGTCGTCTTTGCTTGGAGCCGGGCTTCCCTGAAGTAAATGTCATTAGTTCTAGAGCCATTCCGCGCTAATGTCGCAGTTTTGATTTGCTTACGACATTTATTTATTTTTAAATTCAAATTCGACTAAAATATCTCAATTTTACTTACTCACCGAGATGTACATTGTAGATATAAGTACTTTGGATGAATCCGAAGATCTATGTATGTACATATACATAGATGTTAGAAATCATAATTATCATACTATAATTATCAAAATATAATATTTTCGGCATTCTTAGAAATTATATTTTAGGTATTTCCGCATACATATATAAAAATACATAAAATAATCCGAATTATATTATGATATTCCTTTCATGCAAGTCGATTGAATTTTTGGACGACTGGTCTCTTCTGAAGGGACATTCTCCAATGAGAAAATTCTTATTTCGAAAAATGGAACAATTTCAAATAAAAAACAGTCTCTTCAAAGGAACAGTCTGCAGTTAGCAGAAAACGAAAGCGGTCATAGGAAGATGAATGTGGGATACTACACGACGAGTCGTAACGTTTGCGCAAGCAAAGGACACACGTGCATCGTGATGCGAGAAGGTATGTTTTAACGTGGCCCAGGCACTTTAAGCACATCGAGCTATTGTTTAATTGCTGAAAGGTAAAAAGCGCTGAGAACACACACAGCTAGGACTTAAACGATTCCGTTGAGCTGGGAAGAATTATGTGTGCCGGAGCGCAATAGTCGAGTACATCTTTTTATTCCTCACACGATGATGGCGTGCACGTTGGCTGTAGCTCTAGCATTTCCACTTAAAGTAGCACATTCTTATTGATCCACATACACAGACTTGCTTTTCTCGCACAACAAATGTGAAAACAAACTTTTGCTGGCATATACAATTCTACTGCGGCGCGATTTGCTGCAATTACGAAATTGCGTTTTTCTCTGTGCCTCTTACTTTATTTCTTTGCTTTTGTTAACGCGTTTGTTGGTGTTGCTTGGTTTGTAAAACAATCATGTCCCTTGGATAGTTTTTTTTTTTTTTTTTTTCGTTAAACACTGAAATTATGGGAAAATTGTGAGGGCTCGAAAAACAATGCCTTAAAAGGCACAAAATATGCATTAGAAACGGTGAAAACTGCTTTTAAAATATCCCATCTACTTATGTTCGCAAAGTCTTTGACTCTTATGACTTATGTAAATTGCAAAAAAAAAAAATAAAATCAAACAAAAAAATTGGAAGAAATTATTTATAATGAGTTTTAAGGCAGGGGAAAGTGGTCGAATTCTGACTCGTTAAGAAATTTTGCTATAAATTCCAAACGCTGATATTCAAGATAAGAACTTAACATGCCATTAGCAAGAGAATATCATTACCGTTTGTTTTTGCAATACAAAATTTTCATCAAGAATCTACTAAATCTTATATATTAATAGGCGAGCACAAAAGGTTTAATGCTTATAACTTTAGTTATATACTATATTTTGAACTGAAATTTTTACAGATGGTAGATATTTTCAAAATCTAATGCGGGGAGTATAATTGGGATATAACTTACTTCTATATCTACTTTTATCGGCGATAGAGTTTTTCGATAAACACATTTTTGCTCTTTCCGTGCTCTTAATTTTCATGTGCGAATTTCAGCGTTGTTTTTGTTGTTGTTTCATAGCACGACGTTGTTTCCGTGCTCGGTACGTTAAGAGTAAAACACAAAGAGAATAGAATATCACAAACAATTATAAGATGTCCTCAGAAGCAAAATACGCTAAAACTTAGTGATTCCTGATTTCTAATTTGAAAAAACGCTAAATCAACAAAAAAGTTTTTTTTTAAATAGAACATAACTGAGTTTGTTTGTAATGCACTGTTTGTTTAACATAAAAATTTGAAAACCTTTTTTGAAAATTTTTTTATTAGAAATCACTAAATCTATAATATTAACAGTTTTAAAAAAATTGCTTTTATTGAGAAAAAAAGCTGTAAAGTGTGCGCGCAAACAATATTGGTTGAAGATAACAACAACTTTAGTATGCACATTAGTTATGAACGCAACGAAAAAAAACTTAGCGCTAAATGCGCTAGATCTAAATAGCGCTAAGTTCGCATCACTGGCTATTTGCTTTCATACGCTCTCAATGTACATATGTATGCATTTAAGTATGTCTATATTATAAACATGTTTATAATATAGACATACTTAAATGCATACATACATTGAGAGCGTATGAAAGCAATAAGCTTTCTGCTACTTCAGAGAAGACCAGAATGAACGCAAGTAAAACTAGCTGTAGAACTGCGAAGAATGCCACGACTGCAACGTTACCGTGTGGGGCCGGAAAGTAGGGCTCTTCGTGATCGTACGCGAAAAACACGACTACGCGAAAACACTCTGCGTACAAATGCTAATGAAAATGAAATAGGAGGTTTTGGAGTGAAAAAAAAAAAACAAATAAAGTATACAAAATAAAATTATGAAAACCTTAAAAACAAATCAAAAACTGTCTTTCGAAATTCATGTTCCTATGTATCTTGCTTAAAGTTATTGAATACGTCAATGCAGCATTGGTCGATCGCTCATTAGGAGCCGGAACGTAAATCCTTCCTTTTTCTCTTTTTTGTAAACCAATTACTTATTTTCATTATTCATTACGAAACTAGGCAGCAGCGGAAACGCATCTATTTTGTACAGTTCCTTTTTTTATTTGTTAAAAACTAATTGTATAACATCCGGACCTTAACAAAAGGCATCCAAAATTAACGTAGTAATCAGGAGAGAATCTCCATTTATTTTATGACGCATCGAATGTGCAAATAAAGTTTTAAGTTTTTATAATAATAATTAAAGGGGTTTGAATCGTATCGTCCGAATTTGTTCATATCACGTGTGTGATATTCTGGAGCTTCCTAATCTCCTCCGATTTCTAAAAAGTGCAACCTTCGATCGTGGCCCAAACAGTTATGTTAAATTTTATCTTTTTTGTTTAGGTGGCATTTGTGTTCTAGGAATCGACCGAATGTGTCGGTCGACTGGGCTTACTAGTGTAGATTATTTAAGAAACATTCAGTATATCAACTTTTGAAGGTTTGAAAATTGGTGTTCTAAATATGACCCCCATTCTTGTTTTAAAACCAGAGAAATTCTGTACCCAAATCATATCCTATTGTTTTCAGCAATATCCGAAGTTTATTCTTGCGAATAAAATAGATTAATAACGCTTCAGAATTCGGTTTTTTGAAATTAGCGTGTTTATAAATTAGTAAGAAAAGCGGGGTGTCAAAATTTTCTACACAATTGACTTCCTATAAAAATGGATATTCTAGGAAATATATATTTTTCAAGTTTCTATTTTTCCTTTAAAACCCTCTTTAAAAAAGACTTTTATCATATACCTTCAATATTATGAGTAAAATCCTAGTCAGGATAAATTACCTTTACTTTTCTAAAACATAAAAGCTATAATTTTTAGATACAAATTTTAATTTAAAAAATATTTTATTTTACCTATGTATTAAAGATTTCGAAAAATTTGCTTAAAAATCAGCAGCATAATATAATATCGATAGCTTCGGATAGAAAGGGCGTAACTCATTATTTTGCTACTTTACAGGAGAAGGAAAAAACTTCATAAAATCGCAAAGGTTAGATATTTAAAAAAAGTTTAAACGCAAAGTCAATTAAATACTACGCACGAAATTTGTTTTAGGCTTGAATTTTTATTTTTTCTGTGTTTCGAGCAGTTTTCTGAGTTAGGGCTTTTTGATATCAATTTTCGTTCAAAACACGTGAGTTAGGTCTTTGTACGCAAAGTTTAAAATATAAATAAAATTATAAGATGCGATCCAGCACTATACTATAACCAATAATATCGGTTAGTGGTTTCTATTGATAAAATTAATTCAAAACAAATATTTTTTGGACACATTATTCACTGTTTTCACGTTCGTGTCTTGAGTCTTTGCATGCATACCGACCAAGAGAGACATGCAAAGACTTAAGAAAGGAACGTGAAAACAGTGAATAATGCGTTCCAAAAAATATTTGTTTTGAATTAATTTTATCAATAGAAACCACTAACCGATTTTAATGGTTATAGTCTCAAAAAAACTCGTCATAGATTGAGGTTTGCGGCATTTGAGTAGATAATTTATTTTTTTTCTACTAGGGTCATTATTTGGCCAGTTAGGGGATGGAACCCAAAATTCAGTTTAAAAAAAGGAATAATTATAACATATTATTAAAACATACCAAAAACGAATCCAATATTCTTCATATTAGGCTCGTTTAAAAGGTAATTTTGTAAATTTTTCGAATATACATACTGAACATGCTCGTTCTTGTTCCTACGGCATCTATATTATAGATTGAAGTTCGTGAGGCATTTTTCTTTAATTTAAGCCTATTTTTGTATGGGGACCTCCTAAGGAGGGGAGATAGAGGGTAGGTATGTTTAAAGAAAATACTTGGGGTAAAAAATAATGGGGGTCGGTCATATATATCAGCCCCCTAGGAGGGGTTTGACTGTAGTGACAGGCATTTTGTCTGAAATTGTGATAAAATTAAGGTAATTGTGTATGGGTGACCCCCTAAGGAGGGGAGATAGGGGGTCAGTATGTTGGGAAAAAATGTTAATGAGACAAAGTTAATGGGGGCCGGTCAAACATTTGACTCCTCTAGGGGCACTCTGTGGCTAGTTAGGACAGTGGGGGGAAAATTCATTAAAAAAAATACTTTTGTATTGGAGCTCCCTTAAGGAGTGGAGATAGGGGGAAAGTATTTTTGGATAAATTGTTGGGAATAAAAAAATAATGGTAGTTGGTCCTACATTTGACCCCTTTAGAAGCTACTCTGCTTACAGTAACATCAAAAATTTGGAAAAAAAATCAAAAATTATATTTTTCAAATGATGCGTGAAATTTTTTTACAAAATAACTTTAAAATTAGTATTTTATGAAGTCTTTAATAAAACTTCATCGTACTATGATACAGGAAAAGAGTTTCAAAAAAAGTCATCACTCTAATGCACACGCACAGTTATGAATGTTAATTTATAGGTCTCGCCATCACTGGCGTAGTTGAACGTCTTTTTGTGAGTTAGGGCTTTTTTCTTTCGCAAAATTGTTCGCTATGAGTTAGGGCTTTTTTAAAAGTAACTATAACTTCGGTATTTTCAATCAAAGGTCGTCAATTTTTTTGGAGGGGGTGTATTTGAGAGTCGACCATCAGAAAATGCAAAAATCTCGTTTTAAGAAAAAAATGAGTTACGCCCTTTCTATCCGAAGCTATCGATATGTGTTTTACTGGTTGGAAAACATCGTGAAAAGCCTTTTCATTCTTATGTTATAGCTGAGGTCATATTTATATGAATATTGGTGGATAGGTACGAGCGTCAGCCGTCCGTGGCACTGCGTCTGTCCAGACTTTTGTGCCTAACCTGTGATTTCACCTTGAGTATTCTAGATACTCCAGTAGAGCTTAGAAAGATTTTCACTTTTTCTATATCCATTTCCGCCAGTTCTGTCTGCTGGATAATTTCCTTGCATAATGTAGATCTTCTTTGTCTTTAAAAGGCAGGACATTCTGTCATTAAATGTAAAGAGGTTTCTTCCTCTTCCTGGCAAATCATCTCTCTTCGCTGTTGGTAAGATTGGACTAAAGGACTAGTCGGGAGGAAACTATGATCCTGATAATTAAAAGTTCAATAGCGGTATTCACTATCCAGTGCATGTGCATGTGCATTTGCAAATTTTATTTTGCATTTGCAAGAAACTGTGAGTGTACTTTCGAAGCACACGGTGCATATTTTATCAAGCAGGATTAGGGATGCTCATTATTTTATAATTATCGATGTTGCAAGCATTCAGAACCTTAAAGCGATGGCCAGTTTTAATCGGATATAATACTTAGATATTGCCAAAAGCTTATATTATGGTTCATTTACTCCGAAAGTGTAGTAACTCTCAACATTATAATACAACAAAGATGTTTTAACTTTGAACAACGATAATCGTCAAAGATCGATATTTACCCAGCATCCCTAGGACAGCTGGAAAGTTATGCACATGCACGAAACTGATTTTTGCTCTAGGTTTAGGCGGAGCATTTGTGCAAAATCGGAGCATATGCATACGTGTATATTAGGGTGGACCAAATTTGATAAGTTCGTTTAATTTTGCGATCCGCCCCTCAAAATATAGTAGAGCGCAACAGAAAAGGGAAATGAAAAGATTTAGATTGATCGGACGTCATTTAGAGAGTGCTCAACGAGGTCAAAGTTCAGAAGCATGATTTTGTAAACTCATGCCGCTAGTACAATTAACAAAAATTAGTGTTCGACCGAAACAAGATTTTTTGCCGAAACCGAAACCGAATCTTCGGCTGCTAACTCAGTTTCGGCCGAAACCGAAACCGAAACCGAACCTTCGGTCGGACACTAATATTTTTACCTTAATTAATAAGAAAATGCATGAGATGATTTGAGATGAGTACGAAATTCATTGTAGGTCATACCAACTTCAAAAAGGCTATATAGTTCCACTTCATAAGGATAAAAAAAGCAATTAAAATATAAATAAGTTCATTTCAAATCAGAAATGACCGCATGCCAGCTTATGGGGTCGTCCATATATTACGTCATCATACAGGCGGGTGGAGGGGGTCTCGCGAATGATGACGCTTGATGATGAGGGGGAGGGAGGTCAATCCGCAATGATCACGTCATCATCTCTATCTTATAAGAAAACACTATTAAACTATATTTTGAAGAAATTAATTTCTATTTATTTGTGAAATAGTAAAGAGCTGAAAGATGATGTCAAACAATTGGAGGGGGGGGGGGGGGAAGGGGGGGGGGGGGTCTGGACGATGACGATTGATGATAAGGGGGAGGAGGGGGTCTAAAATGGTCAAAATCATGCTGACGTAATATATGGACGGCCCCTATGATGTCGAAAAGAATGCAAGTGTGAATAATTATTGATTATAATCGATACCATATGGTATCATACATAACATATCGTCGGCTTAAAGTGTAAACCTGCTAAGTCCACTTTTAACCGATTCCGACTTTTCGATGTCATTCGAAAGAAAAAGGACACTGCATCGTCAGGCAAAAAAATCTTTTTTAATTTCAAATTCTAAATACGGAGAAATTGGTGATGAGTAAAACTGCTAAGTCCAACTGTGGTCCGTTCATGTCTTAAGTCTTTTCATGTCGCTTTTGGTTTGTATGCATGCAAAGACTCAAGAAAGGAACGTGAAAACAGTGAATAATGCGTTTCAAAAAATATTTGTTTTGAATTAATTTTATGAATAGAAACCACTTACCGATTTTAATGGTTATAGAGTCCAAAAACTCGTCATAGATTGAGGTTTACGGCATTTGACTCGAAAATTTATTTTTTTCTACTAGGGTCATTTTTTGGCCAGTTAGGGGATGGAACCCAAAATTCAGTTTTAAAACAAGTAAGAAAGCTAAAGTCGGTCCAGCCCGACTTTGAAATACCCAGCGTCCCGACATTATGAGCGCACTATGTTTTGCTTCTCTATTTGTGGGCGTGGCAGTGGGAGGGCAACATAAATTATTTCCCTACACCTTTCATTCGCCTTGGTCAACCTATGTTGCGAATTTGAAGCTTCTACGTCTTTTACTTCGGAAGTTACGAAAAATCTTTATTTGTGGGCGTGGCAGTGGGCGGGCCACAAAAAAATTTTTCCTACACCTTTCATTCGCCTTGGTGAACCTATGTTGCGAATACGAAGCTTCTACGCCTTTTACTTCGGAAGTTTCGAAAAATCTTCATTTGTGGGCGTGGCAGTGGGCGGGCTACATAAATTTTTGTTCCTACACCTTTCATTTGCCTTGGTGAACCTATGCTGCGAATTTGAAGCTTCTACGCCTTTTACTTCACAAGTTACGATAAGCCCTTATTTTTGGGCTTATTTGTGGGCGTGGCTCGAGGAGGGCGGCGTCCATTTTTTACCAGGATATGTCCTTTTTCGTAGTTTACCAGTACACCAAATATCAATGGAATGTGTTGAGTGGTTCGCAAGTTACAAGCATTTTACTGAAAACACATTATATTCATTTGTGGGCGTAGCAGTGGGCGGATGTCTCCCATTTTTACTTAGGATCATACTCGGATCCCGATATACCTGTGTGCCAAATTTCGACTTGATTGGTCCAGCCGTTTCGGAGGAGATCCGACCACGGACGGACGGACAGACGGACAGGCGGACAGACGGACGGACGGACGGACAGACGGACGGACGGAGGGACGGACAGACGGACATGTCTAAATCGATTCAGTTTTTGATCCTGATCATTTCTATATATATTTTTCTATATCTCCGGAGCTTAATTCTTCCTTTTACAAGATTTGCACAAAACTAATATAGGACCCCGCTTACGCTGGGTATAAAAAGATAATAATTATAACATATTATTAAAACATACCAAAAACTAATCCAATATTTTTCATATTAGGCTCGTTTAAAAGGTAATTTTGTAAATTTTTCGAATATGCATACTGAACATGCTCGTTCTTGTTCCTACGGCATCTATATAATAGATTGAAGATCGTGGGGCATTTTTCTTTAATTTAAGCCTATTTTTGTATGGGGACCCCCCTAAGGAGGGGAGATAGAGGGTAGGTAAGTTTGAAGAAAATGTTTGGGGTAAAAAAATAATGGGGGTCGGTAATATATATCATCCCCCTAGGAAGGGTTTGACTGTAGTGACAGCCATTTTGTATGAAATTGTGGTAAAATTAAGGTAATTTTGTATGGGTGACCCCCTAAGGAGGGGAGATAGGGGGTCAGTATGTTGGGAAAAAATGTTAGGGGGACAAAGTTAATGGGGGTCGGTCAAGCATTTGACTCCTCTAGGGGCACTCTGGGGCTAGTTAGGACAGTGGGGGGAAATTCATAAAAAAATTACTTTTGTATGGGAGCCCCCTTAAGGAGTGGAGATAGGGGAAAGGTTTGTTTGGAGAAATTGTTGGGAATAAAAAAATAATTGGAGTTGGCCTTACATTTGACCCCTCTAGGAGCGACTCTGCTTACAGTTACTTAAAAAAATTGTAAAAAAAATAAAAAATTAAACTTTTCAAATGACTTGGTGCGTGACTTTTTTTTTACCAAATAACCTTAAAATTAGTATTTTATGAAGTCTTTAATAAAAGTTCATCGTACTATGATACAGGAAAAGAGTTTCAAAAAAACTCATCACCCTAATGTACATATTTAACAGAAAAGAATTTTTATTTTTATTTTATTTTTTTGTTTTCAATAAATATATTAACGTTATAATGAGGATAAGCGGTGTTTTATTTTGCAAGAAAAAATTGTCGCATCTGTGATTTCGCGTCCGTTTTTTTATTATGCGAGATAAAAAAAACTTAAATGGATATTTCACATGCAATGAGTTTACCGATAAAAACTGTTATTTTAACTTAATTTTCAAATTAAAAAGAAAATATTATCTTTGAAAATTCGCTGAATTTTGAGCATTTGTGCAAGGCAACGGAATTCACTTCTATTTTCGTAGCGTCCGTTTTTTCTATATATTTCATTATAACTTTGTATTGAACTATTAATACTGTCCCAAATTTTGTAGTACTTCTCCATTACTTTCCAATGATTAAAAATTATTTTAAAACATATCAATTTTTATTCATTTTTACGATCTTCAAAAGCGTACGAATGTCCCGTCAATATCCCAGGAAATGCCCATATATGGAATTAAAAAATTTTTTTAATAAAGAAAAAAACATATAAATATAAAATGAAAATAGAAGAAAGACAAATTTTTTTTTTTATATATTGAACTAAAGAAGATGGTATACTAAGCCGACGTAAGTTTTGGGATCGTCCTCAGGGGTGAATCGGGGGACTTTCAGGACAATTACTAGGACGTAAAAATGACGGACGGATGTACAGAATAAGGGGAGCATGCTACAGTGTGACCGGAGCATAAGCGTGCTCACGGACTGTGGACCGCAGCAATGTCCACAGTGGGAGGGCTGCTCCAGACTAGGACAGGGACGGCAGGCGTAGTGTGCGAGGGGCGGGCCTTTCAGTTTTTTGTTGACTGCATGATAGGGAGATGAATGAGGATCGTGAGGGCAGTGGATGAGTGGAATGATTGGTCAGAATGAATGTGGTTAGCGTAAAATTCAGTTTAGGAGTATGTGTGAATTTCCTTTGGACAGTCAGGTATCTTAATAGCTCAAACATCAACCACCTCTCTTCTATCCCCGTCCTTTTGTTTCCTTTTTATTTGCTTTTTTTCTCTTTTCATTACTATCTCTTTTTCTTTGAACCCTCTAGCACGATCTTTCTCATGTTTAATTGGAAGAAGGTTGCTGTGCGGTGTGGCAAGGCCCACGACCAACGGCGAGCTAGTCGGCCTTAAGTCTCCGTGCCAAACCGCCCCTGCACAACAAACAATGCACCCTTTTTCCGAATACAGCCTCCTTTTCGCGTCAATATGGTAGTCCAGCAAGGCGGGGCTCATATCTAGACACGAGAAAGATTTACCCCACTTTCCCCTATAAATCAAGGATCGTAAGGAAATCTTTCCGGTGAGCGAAATTGGCGAATTTCATAGCATGTTCTCATTGTCCTTTTTCTTTTTTGTCTTTTGTTGTTAAGGTTATTTAGGATATTTCTTCCGAGTCTCAAACCAAAGCCAATGTTCGCTAAAATTTAATTTTGAGATCTTCTAAAAACAAAAGTTTGGTCCCATAAAAATTTCGCTCACCACTTTTCTGTCCTACGACTAAACTAAAGACCATAAATGTCTTTATATTTAGGGAAGATTCCCCGAAACTGGCAAAAGTGAGCTAAAGTATTTAAACGATTTACAGAAATTTCAAATTCACTTTCCACTGCTTCGCATCAAAGAGTATTAATATATATATATAATATATATATATAAGTATATATATATATATATATATATATATACAGTGACTACCACTCAAAATGGCCCACCTGTTAAATCTTCATTTAAATGCCTATATCTTGAAAAATATAACTGTTACAACAAATTTGTTTGAGAGCCATAACAAATTTATTAAATTTTGAACTTAAAAAACGTAACTTTATTCATTTCAAACAAAAAACTTGGAAGTTATAACAAAAATAAAAATATTCGCGCTAAATTCATGCGTCACTCAAAATGGCCCACTTAGCCTTAAAGCGGGAAAATTTTAAAAATTTCCAAAAATTTGTGGTTTTAATATTAAGTCGGTTATCCTTTTCGATAAATAACGAATTTTAGTCGGGTTGGAAGGGATTAAACTAGTTTCTTTACATTCCGCGGGTTAATTTTAACCCATACCGCTTTTAAGACAGTTTCAGGGTATTTTATATTACTAATGTAATGTTTTTGGATTTGAATCTCAAATTTTTACTAAAACTCCTCTTTAATGTTGAGATTGGATGAGTGTAGGGGCATCTGAAGCACTCTGGGACAATTTTTTAGTCACCATTTCTTGACGATTCCAGCAATATGCTAAGGCTCATTAGCTTAGTAGAAGTGATATGTCCCTGCTATACCTAACTTCCGCGCACTTTGGATTAAATTTTCTCGTAATATTTTCGAATAGTGGTTCTTAACCATAATTCCATCGATCAGGCATAGATTACCCACCCCAGCTGCCGAGCAGGGGCCCTAGACCAAAAGATGCCCGACACCATGCTAAGCAGTAGACGCTTTACATTGACCCGCGGAATGTAAAGAAACTAGTTTAATCCCTTCCAACCCGACTAAAATTCGTTATTTATCGAAAAGGATAACCGACTTAATATTAAAACCACAAATTTTTGGAAATTTTTAAAATTTTCCCGCTTTAAGGCTAAGTGGGCCATTTTGAGTGACGCATGAATTTAGCGCGAATATTTTTATTTTTGTTATAACTTCCAAGTTTTTTGTTTGAAATGAATAAAGTTACGTTTTTTAAGTTCAAAATTTAATAAATTTGTTATGGCTCTCAAACAAATTTGTTGTAACAGTTATATTTTTCAAGATATAGGCATTTAAATGAAGATTTAACAGGTGGGCCATTTTGAGTGGTAGTCACTGTATATATATATATATATATTATATATATATATAAATACTCTTTGTTCGCATGCACAGCTTATTCTTGTTCAAACATGTTTTAAAATCGTCTTTGGATGAACTCAAATGAACTCTTTAGATGGCATTCATCATGCTTAAAATTGTTTGATGAGGATACTACAGTCAAAGCTTTTGCCTTAAAGACTTTTTCCTAAGGAAAAGACCTAAAGATATTGTAAGTTTCAACAAAAATTTTGATGAAGAATCAAATTTAAAAAAAAATGAAAAAAAAAACAATCTTAGACTATGCAACACGAGTATGTACCAGAAGCTTTGAGTGTAAGGCAGTAGCAAAGGGGATCAATTTTCATGGGGTACGAATAAACACTCAAATCGCAAAAGCAAATCCCGAGAACAGAAAACTTAAGTCCTGCTTCTGTTACGTGTTTAGTTTTCTGCTGTTTTCGTTTTTATTTCATTGCCGCTTTTCATTTTGAGCTTAATTTTAATTTTTTTTGTTTATTTATTTTACGTTTTTTCTTAGGTGCTGATTATGGATGGCAACTGTTTTAAAAGTTTGGTTGCCTGTCATGCAAGGCAACCACTTTGCGATTATGTATGGCAACTAGAACAAACAGCTGATTTTTAAGTTGTCTTTGTGGTTGCCTCACAATTTTTTTAGCGATTCTGGATGGCAACGCTTTTTTAGTTCGGTTGCCTGAACTGTCAAAATCAGGCAACTGCTATTTACCAGTTGCCTGCCGTAGCATTAAGTTGTAAAATGGAAAATCGGTAAGTAAAAAATGGAAAATACACGAAAATATTCAATATTGTACTGATTGAAAATGTTTATTTATTAGAAGTATAAAGGTGACCACTAAAGAGCAGTTTCAAAAACTTGTGGAGCTGATCGAACAAAATCCAGACATCGGACGTGGAAAACTAATGTTCGGATCAAGCAAAAATGACCAAAAACTGAAGTGGAACGAATTCGCAGAAGAGTTGAATAGCTTAGGACCGCCCTTCAGGACAGGAAATGAGTGGCAACGGGTCTGGATCCATTACAAAGCTAAGACAAAAAAGAAGCTGGCGAACAAAAGGAAAATGTATTGGCAACTGGTGGTGGACCATCAGACGAAATCCCTCTGAGTCCGTTGGAGGAATCTGTTGCAAATTTAGTGCAAATGAGCAGGCAGATAGTGCCAGAAGGTCAATCCTTTGGGATTGAAAATGTTGATCCCAATTTATCTGAACCGATTGCAGAAGTGGTGGAAAATCCAGAAAAGAACACGAACCGCGCAACTTCAGGTAAAAAAAGGATGACAAAAAAAACCACTGCCGATGAAGAACGCCTGGAACTGCTAAAACAACAGACGAAGACGCAAAAGGAGCTTATTGAAAAAATATCGAGGCTTGAAAAAACTTGCTATAAGCAATACTTATTAAGCAAAGAGAAGTTCGAATTCGAAAAGCGAAAAGCAGGTATGGAGGAGGAAATCAATCGACTTCGTTTGGAATACCAAAAGAAAAAGATTGCTAGATTGGACTTGGAGATGGAGATGGCATAACTTTTTATTTTACAAGTATTATTTATTGAAACGAGGCTGTTTTTTATATATTTTTTCTCGGAATAGAGAAGACTGTTTTTTTTTTTACACGACGTACCTACATATGCATATATGCATATACCTTTATATCTATTTTCTAAGAACAGAAAAACGTTTTTAACATGAAGTATATTTCATTTTTTTTTTTCTAGAAATAGAAAATTTTGTTTTTTACGCAAGTTTTTTTTATAATAAGTATTATGTGATAAAAATATTATTTTTAAAGAAGTTGAAGTACGTATTTCTTTTTGGTTTTGTAAGCTTTATTAAATACGAGCTCTAACCACTATTAATTCGTACAGCATGGTATTTTAATGTAATTCAATTTTTAAATCAAATTTTCGCATACAAAGCCTTTTGATAGTACTCAATGTCCATTACCTATGGATAAGTTGATCAATTGTGCAAATAAAAAAGACAACAACAAAAACCAATAACAACAATTCCAACCGAAAAAAAATTTATTTATTCGCCACATGTTTTTTTTAAGAAAACGAACTGACCACTATTAATTCGTACATTCACCAAATTTTTAAGAAAAAGCGAGGAGAATAGAACTAAAAAGTGAGCAAACAACATGCTCCGTTATTGAATTACATTAAAATACCATGCTGTACGAATTAATAGTGGTTAGGGCTCGTAAATTAATGCTACTTAAATGCATGAACGGATTTTATTCTAAGATAGAATAGAACGCATAATATTATTGCGAATTGTTCTTGCAGCGTTAGGCGCCTCGTCCTCAATAAAAACATCTCTATTTGAAGAATATGTAGGTTCACTTTCAAATTGGTCAAATTGGTACATTGTAATGCTGGCAAATGTTAAGCAACGCACAGCACGCATTTACAATTTGTGTCGCTTTCTCTGGTCTGTGTCATTAAGTATGGTAGCAAGGGATAACCAGCGTCACCTGTACAATTAAAATTTATTTGTTTGTTGAACTCCTTTTTACTGACACTTAACTTACCAAGTATATATGAGTTCTCTTCTCTGTTTTGCTGCATATATAACTTGAAGGCGCTCAAGTTAAACACCAATGCGTCGTGGTTAGAACCAGGGTGTCTTGCATCCACAAATGAAACCCTCATTTTATAATCACAAACCTATTTTCATTACACATATACAAAATGAAAATATATTAGGTGCAGAAAAAATTACTTACTTCAATCCATTAACCCTTT
>JAIPUU010001523.1:0-79770 GCA_020466095.1 Chlorops oryzae
GCCCGATGCGAGAGCGCGAGACGAGACGAGACGCACAAAAACTTCAATACATTCAATCATATGGTTCAAGCTCCAATGTATCGCACTGCGAGACCTCGTAGCGAGAAAATTATGAAAAATTGAATATTTCTCGTTGCGATGCAATTTGACAGGTTAATGATGTAGCTTTTTTTTGAGAACTCGCTATTGGGTACTCGTTTAAACGAATAAAACAAACACTGTTCGGTGAAAAAGAGCTTTTAAAATATTTCGCGAGTTTTAGTTCATTTTGAAAATTTTTTGAAAATTTTTGAAAATTTTGAATTAAAATTTAAACTCAAGTGATATCGTATAATTTTTATGAGTACTCGGTACTCGTTAGATTGTTACTTGGTTCAAATATTGCATTACTAGAAGCGAAATTAAGCTATCATCTGCGTGACGCAAAACTCTCATTGGAGATTGAAATTCGTCACGCAAAACATTTTCGAGACGTCGCGCACTCTCGCATCGGGCTCTCGCAATATTGGATTTTGGGCTTAAGAAAAACAGTTTTTTCAAAATATCTTAATTCCATAAAAATATCATACTTTTTGGCCAAGAAACATGTTGAGACGCGACACTGTGCGTCAATCCATCAGTGTGGCTAAGTTAATAAAAGTGTTCATAAGCCCAGAGCCAAAAGTAACAGTACTTGAGCAAAGATATAAATATTGTTTAAACAATAATTAAAGCTATAGCGAAAAGTAGATTAAAGATGAGTTTCTTTTTTTCGATGATTAATCTTCATTTTCCGCCTGTTCATTGTGACGTAGTCAGTCAATTTGATATCTTAGCGTCAGCGGAGTTTTCTTGAAGATATAAAAAGCCTTTTATCACGATTCATAAAAGCAGTTTATCTATGTACACTGAAAAAATTTTGCATCGTTGTTTCTACGATAGGAAGACGTAGAAAAATATAATAGAATCTACGTAAAATACAATAAGTTCTACTGTAAATTTAATAGTTTCTAATGCTTCCCACTTACATTGATATAATATAATAAAACTAGCACGCTCAAAATCATATCTCGCGATGGCGTAGTTGAAGTGTGCTAGATTTGTAATCTGGAAGGTCCGAGGTCGAACCCTGTCAAATAGAAGAGAGTTTGTGGAAAAATTGAGAAATAAACAAGAAAGTAAATTTCAAGACAAATATAACGGGGAAAACAGAAAGTAAGTTGCCAACCAATTAAATAGTTTGCTTTCATCGCGCCTTCCAAACGTCACACGCACAAGCTTTTCCTATAGAATCTTTTTTAAATTTTTTAAGCATACAAATTTTGGTAAAATTTTTATTTCTCAGTTTTTTTAAATAATGTAAATGTTAAACTATCTACTTTTCAAAAAAATAACAAAAACCAAAAAAAAAAATTCGCTCGCTGGAGAAGGGATCGAACCCGCCGAAAAGGAATTCATATCAAAATTAAGAAGTTATCGAAATGTACTTCAAGATGTAAAACCGTAGGTCCTATATGATTTGATATCGTAGTTCCTATGAAATAACATCATAGTTCCTAAGATGGAATATCGTTAAATCTACGTTATATATCGTTAAAATCAATGACATTCCTCATCGTAGAAACTACTGCTAAGCTGTCGTAGAATCTATGATATCTTGCAATTGGACCTATGTATATCAATTGCGGATATAATAGATTCTACGTCGGATATCATACATTCTACGACGGAATTTTTTGAGTGTATGTACATCCACCACCATTCTGATCGGTTAAATAAAGTCGCAAAAATAGTTCCCACAAAGATTTGAGATAACGTGCTTTTATTTTCCTCTTTCGAGCTTTATATTCTAAATATTTACATGTGTTCAGTTGTAACCTGTTTTCATGTTTGCAGTGTACATAGGCAAAGCTAGTTACATTATGCAGACTCAAAGTAATTTTTATCAATTTTTTTAGTTGTTTGGCATCTAATTCAAATAGCAACAACATTTTATTTATCAATTTATTCTCAAATTAAGCATGTCCTGGCATAGTGAAAAGCAATTCTAACTAGTCAGAACGAATAAACTAGGGCAATTACAAAGAGGCGATGCGAACTAGTGCGTGGAAATTTTCTTTTAGACGTTAATATTTAATATTTGATTTGGAACATATTATTTATTGGTTTTAAAAGAGCGAGTTTGCAAACATTAATATAGGCGAGGTGGGGTTTTAGCTAAAAGCAAGAATATTTTGATAACAACAGATTGTGAAATTGCATTCCATAGATTAGGCGAGCAAGATGTGAAACACTGTCATAACGTTTGCGATTGAACGAATAGCCGGTGATGCTATTGAAACCCACATTTAAAATATTAAAGTTTGTATGTATAATAAGTAAGCAAAGAGGTCAAAGCTATTAAGTGTTTGGGTTGGCACAAAGTACGCAGGAAGCTTGTTGTACTTGTTGTTGACGACAAGTACTTAATCATTCGAGGTAAAGATTCTATCAAATGCTAAATGCACAGTATACTTATATTTGAAAGTGCTGAATATTGGAAAATAAATCTTTTAAAATCTGATTTGAATGAATTGTATGTATATCTTATCTGTGAACTCGAAGCTAGTATGGGAAACAGTAAATGGACTCCAAGAACTAGCAAGCAGGAATCAAGTGGCAATACACTGGATACCTGCTCACTGTGATCATTAAGGCAATGAAGAAGCTGACTGACTGGCGAAGGAAGAAGCAGCAATGTCTCCCTATGGACCTAGTGAATACATTTTTTCGACGTCGAGGAAGATGATGAGTGAAAAGAAGCCGCTATAAATGTCAGCAGATTTCATTACATTCAAGTCACCAACTCAGAGTTCCTTAACAGCGCGAATCGGATATGGAATCGCATAGCTGGTCAGACATGTACCAAAATATTCTTTTCAGAATACATTGAAAGGAAATCGAAATATCTGCTGCAACTAAGCAGGCATGAGCATGAGAACAATGACAGCGACCATTAGTGGACACGGCGTTCTCAACAAACAAAAAAGCGATTGGAACTTACCAACAGCGAGAAGTGCAGATTCTGCCAGGAATAGGAAGAAAGCTCTTTACATTTAATCACAGAATGTCCTGCGTTACATAGACAAAGGAGATCTACATTGGGCAAGGAAATTATCCAACAGACAGAACTCACGGAAATGGATCTAGAAAAAGTAAAAATCTTTCTAAACTCTACTGGAGTATCAAGAATACTCTAAGTGAAACAACGGGTTTGGTACAATAGTCTTGCCACGGACGGCTGACGCTCGAACCCACTCTCAGAAAAAAAAAGTAAAACCAACAACTGTTATTGGTTCAACTGTACCCAACAACTTTATATTCTCTAATTAAAAGTGGTACTGTTGTTGCATCCTACTTGATTTTGGATGAGAGTGAATACATGGTATTTATGTTTGTATTATTTATTAAATTTTTTAAGTTTTTTAGCAACCCAAGTAGCAAAATGTGGTATTCATTCGGTATTTCATTTCTTTATTCAAACTTAATATGATCAGTTTTTGGTATTTGAATCCTCCCTTCTTTAATGTCACTTAAATCGGTTTTAAAGTAGAGCTGTCACTTTGGTTTTAAATTGGTATTTAATATCCTTCTTAAAGCAGTCTTAGATGGTTCTGAAATTAGTAGCCATATTCGAAGCATTAAATCGGTATGTTGGGACGTATTTAATACTTCGAATATCGTACTTAAATTAGTAAAGTGTTTTTCATCAACGTGTGCTGTCAAAATAGAAAAAATTATGGCCACCTTGCATTTCAGTCCGGTGTCGACCACCGAAGGGAATGGTGTACGCTCGGATGTTAAACTTTTCCTAATCAAATTATTATATTTTTATTCCTTCTAATTTGCAGCAATACTTATGATTATACGAAATTTAAAATGCTTACGAGTTAATCTTTGCAAATTATTTGACTTAAGAAAAGTATATACTAAAACCCCACATAAAAACACATTTTTAAGCACCAGCGCATTGATTTCAGCGTAATTGTTTTACAAAAATATTTCATCAATTCAAACAATTATGAAGGCGCGTGAATTTTGAAGGGGGTAGCAAGTGTAATTTCACCGAAAAAGTCGTTGCGTTTGTAAAATCGCTTCAATTTGGCGTAACGAACAAAAGCCAAAGTCACTTATTTTACTTATCATAGCATTGATGAACACAAATATCTTGTCAATAAAATTTTAGACAGAACCAACACCATCTGCGAAATATGTTTTCGTTTCATTTTATCATTAGTATTTAAATCAATGGGATAAAAAGAGATAGAGAATGTTTTTATAAACTCATAAGCTGTGCTGGAGTTAAGAAGCCTTTAAGAAGATAAAAACTAGAACTTGAAACTTCGCTCTCCTATTTAAGTGGCAATTAAGATAGAAATACGCTTCTCAACTTCTTCTATCGGACCGCCCACATGGGCCCTTTTGCACTTAATTTGGACTTTAATATGTCTTAAAGACGGAGTGCAAACCTTTTGTAGCCTTCTTCACTACTTCTTTAAGTTATGATAATAAACATTTTTGTTACTTGGGAAGTCTCGAAAAAAAAAACAAAAAAACAAAAACAGCGAAATGCACGAAAATAATTTAAGTGTGATCGTTCAAGTTGTTAAACAATGTTTGATCGATAAAGCAAGTCCTCGAGCTCGATTTTGCGTGAAATTGGTCCATTAAATGCTGCGACCCCCAAAACCCATCAAAACGTGGGCGAAAACCGATGGAGAGCACTGAACTGACATCGCTTGAAAGTCGTGCTCTTTTGAGGAAGAAGGCAACTGCAGCAGCAGCTAAAGGACACCGCAGAAGGCAAAACCACCAGCCAGGCGGCGCACAGTGTCACGTGAGCGGAAAAAAATGCCAAAAATCGAGGTTTGAATTGTTAAAATAATTTTATGAATTTCGATAGATAATATTCATATTAAGAAAAATCAAAGAGAATTATGTCAATATGTTTAGCCATTGGCCCACAGCATGCTCTCGAACTTTTAAGTTATGGAAAATTTTGTTATCGAGTACAAAAAATTCAATATAATTACTTGTGCTTTAGTTGCTCTGTACTTGTGAGTTGTGATCCGATCATTAAGTTTAATATGTAAAATTAAAATATAAAGTTAGTAGTACCTGATCAACTTATTTTTTTTTTTTGCTATCCTCTGAACCACAAGTTCACAAATATAGAAAACTGTGCAAGAGAAAAAAACAATTGTGCAAGGTATTCGAAAATTACGTTTTATTAAATAATGATGATGATAATGACAGTATATCGTCTTATAATATAGATTTAGAGGCCTTTTTCAGTATCAGTATCAGAATTTGAAAGCTCTGGGAGTGAATCTTTGTAAAATTAAGCCCGATACTTATTTATGTTTTTAATATACCTTGAATTTTAATACAGTATAGCTTGTATATTTTCATAGAAAAATTGTAAGCATTTTTAAAAAACTTTACATGCTTTCAAGCTCTGCACTATAATTGGACATTTTCTGACCCAAATGTCGAAAAAATCAATGAAAACTACATTTCTTGAATAGTGTCAACGATATTTAACAAAGCGAAGAGGCGCTTTATCCTTTGCATTTTCGCGGGTTTTCACTTGAATATACTTTCTATAGAGCTCGCGCATGACCAAAAGTGCTTTTGTTTCTGATTAATATATGTTTTAAGTTTACAAATCCGCAAAAAATTCTTCAAATTTTTTATTTCCTTCGCAAACTTTTATAAAGATAAATATCCTATAAATCTTCAAACTTTGAAGGGGTGTATTTTAAAAAGTAGGCGTTGCATTATAATTTTTATTTTATTTTGGCTCATTTTTGTATGTTAGTCAATCTATGTATCTAATTTCAACTCTCTAGGATCAAAATGAGGGAAGCTAGGATTTCCAATTATATGGGTGGTGGGGCTGGCAGTGGGCGGAAATCCATGATTTTTTCAAAATTTCTTAATTGGGCCTATAGTAATACTCCTGCTTAATTAAATTCCCTACGATAACTCCTTCTATTTTTTTCCAAAAAATATATGGAGACGTGACACTGTGCGGCGCAAAACAAACAATCTATCGACACCGTCTGTAAAAGATGATGCAGATTTTTGCAGCCTTTGTTTGAATTTGCTGCCTCTCCAATTAACTTCGAAAAATTAAAATTAAAAAATATTTACAGGCCTTAAATGTATAGAGTTTTTACAGCATTCTCAAAAGCTCGACAAAAGAGTGCTGAGAATTAATTTTTCATATTTATTTCCCTGAAAGTTTTTCGTGAATTAGCTCAAAAAGTTCTCACAAATGGAATGCAAAGGATTTTTTTTAAGTATTCAATTTTTCAAGCTTTTTCGCTGCATACTACCCTTCAACATTTTGTCGCCCCCTAATTATCTTCAAGTATATCAAAAAATTGTAAAAAAAAAATTAGATAAGACCATTTTCTGGGGTATATTTTATAGATCTATCGATCTGTTCAATTCTCAGGTCCCTATCTGCCATGGTTTCTGAGATATTATGCAGCCATTTTATTGTATATACACTTTTGATAAAAATTTAATGCGTTATAATACCTTACGAGCCATAAATGTGCATATACTTACCATAAAAAATATTGGAAATTTTGAATTAAAAAAAAATAATATTATCTTCACGTATGTACTTGAAAAAAAATAATATATTATATTTGGCAGAATTAAAAAAGAAATTATTTTATTACTATTTGTAATATATGCAGTTTGTTTTCGTCATATATCTCAAAAAAAATTTCAGATGTAGCCTGTAACAGTTATTTTTTTATTTGTGTATTTACCGAAAAACGGCACGAGTCAGATTTACCTAATGATACCAACTTTTTGGGAAGAAAAAGCAGAATTCCGCCACAAATCGAATTCAAAAGGCAGAACTATTCAGAACATGGGCTAGAAAAATCAGAACATAAATCAGAACAAAAATCAGACTACATTTTAAAATCTGAGTGTACATTTTAGTACATTTTTTACACCTCTAGGCTAATCTTAACAAAAAATAAGGGTCAGTTATTAAAACATTAGGGAAATCAAACCAAATTAACCTTATTTTGAGAGCACTTTTATTAAAACAACAAAAAAAAATCGGATTCTGCTGAAAAAAAAAATACATTTCCATAAAATTAAAACTTTTATATCCCCATACTGGCTACTCAATTTCTTCTGAATCATTTATGCACACCGATATAAGACTTCCTCCAGTGCACTATGTGCCAGCTGGCCGCTTTTTTTGACAAAAAGTCGAAATTTTTGTGTAGTAATTTGGAAAAAATTAGTATGCATATAGTAGGAAAATACTCTGACCATTAAAAAAAACGACTTCATTTTTTTCTATTGGTAACCCTTTTAATTTGACAGCTTGTCAAAGTTCACAAAGCAAACAACGTGCGGCTTGGCGTTCCAAATAATTGAAATTAAGTGAGATTGTCTGTTCAAATTTTTTAATCAATTTCTTCGATCGCCGAAACTGAGGCCTATTTTGAGGCAAAACCGAAGGGGTATTGCCAAAATGGTATCAAAAAATTGGAAGGTCGTTATAATCGTTGTATCGCTCTTGAAGGGAACTATGTTGAATAATAAAAACGAATTTTGACAAAAAAATGTGTTTTTCTTTGTTAGACCGGGGACTTATCAGCCAACCTGTTATGTACAATAAAGCCTCATCACTCTTTTGTGTGGGTTTTTTTTTAGTATATGAAACAAGTTAAGCTGAACACTTGAAGCTTTTTTTAAATAAATTTTTGTTTTTTCCTTATGTTCTGTGAGAACAAAAAATATGAAGCAGTCCTCGGCAGTCCATAAAACCTATACAGAAATGAAGCTTCAGAATGTTGTCTATTAAGTCCCAAACAAAACGAACTCACACACCGATTTTCATTGAAAAAAATTAGAAATTGCGGATTTTGGACGCTTTATGTGTTGTCCCGAACACACCCTAGTACTGGAGGTACCCTTAAAAATCTTCCAATAAAAATTTAATTTTAACATCGATCTAAGAGTTGTTCTCCGCACCTTTGTGCAAAAATTCGATGCTCTTTCTCCTTTTCTAGACTTTTTGCCAAAAAAAATGACTTTCTAGCCCTTAGTGCAGTGGTGGCTTGCTGAAGTGCTTGTGCTGTTAGCACTTGCAGTGGCTGCCGTTACTTCTTTGCTTGCTTTAAAATCATATTTCGATTGATCATGTAATATTGCGTTTGTTCAAGCGAAGAAAACGAAGATGAAAATGAATTAGCGAATAGGGATGTCACTGTATGTCTTATAGTGTTGCAATGTGCTTCGATATACATATATGTATATGCTATCGATTATTCGATTTTAAATTTAAAAAAGAAATAATGGGTGAATGTTCACTTAAATGAATGTTGGTGGACATGCGGATTCCCATATTTAGATATCAATGGAAAATCAGAACAAATCAGAACAAATCAGAACCCATTCCGGAAAATCATAGTTCTGATTTTTCTTAAAACTAAATCAGAACTGGCTTCTGCAAATCAGAACTTGTCCTGCCTAAATCAGAACAGTTGGTATCATTAGATTTACCCCACTTTCCCATATACCAAACGGACAAAAGGAAAACATTTCCAAATATATATGTGCATCAAGTTAGCTTGCACTTTTTCGAATTTCCCGAAAAAAATTATTGTGCTGTAATGTGCCCAGTTTGTGCTATCATGTGCCATTTCGAAAACAAAAATTCTTCAAGGATGCCATTTTTATGAGGAGGTCCTTTTTTTGGTGTCCAGTTAGCTTGCACTTTTTTGAATTTCCCGAAAAAAATTATTGTGCTGTAATGTGCCCAGTTTGTGCTTTCATGTGCCGTTTCGAAAAAAAAAAATTCCTCAAGGGACTCCAATTTTATAAGGAGGTCCTTTTTTTCGTGTCAAGTTAGCTTGCACTTTTTCGAATTGCCCGAAAAAAATTATTGTGCTATAATGTGTCCAGTTTGTGCTATCATGTGCCGTTTCGAAAAAAAAAATTCCTCAAGGGATGCCAATTTTATGAGGAGGTCCTTTTTTTTCGTGTCAAGTTAGCTTGCACTTTTTCGAATTTCCCAAAAAAAATTATTGTGCTGTAATGTGCCCAGTTTGTGCTATCATGTGCCGTTTCGAAAAAAAAAATTATTCAAGGGATGCCATTTTTATGAGGAGGTTTGCGCTCTATGGTTGCTTTATTGTTTGCGCACAACCCCTTAAAGGTATCTCCTCAGAAATAAATTACGTTCTGGTAATTTGTAGCTGCTTTCTTTACATATCACGAATGCGGCCATTTAGGCAATGTCCTGAAATTCAGCTAAGGAAGATTCACATTTGTAGAAATTTGTGGCGTGCTGTTGAAAATTTGGCCATTTTGCTATAGCAATTCAGTTGAGAGGAAATCTTTTTCGAGAATTTGTGTGAATTTACATGTTTCATTAGCCGAGAAAGTGTTGATTGATTTCACACTCATTCCAATTCAATATTCGAGTAAAAATCTTTAAAAAATAGTTATTTTTTAATGTTTTTCTTGGTGTTAAAATAGCACTTCCAATTTGATTTTCAGAAAAGTCTGCTAAATAATTCAATTTGTAGCCAGTGTACAATGTACATAACTCAATCAAATACAAAATATTATTGAAAATTATTCGAGCTTAACCGCATTGCACCTCCCGCCTGTGGGCGGACATGGCCATGTTTCGTCACTTCGCCACTCGTGACTCATCAGCACCAAATACAACATATTTGAAATTCTCATAAATTTTCATATAAAATAAATAAACCTGGTTTGAACTCTCCTGAAGACTATCAGTTGAGAGTTTAAACTTTCAATAAGTTAACTAGGTTGAGGACTATGAGCCTTAATGAAAAAGATAGAGTTTTTAATTAAATGTTGAAATTATTTAATGCCCAACCAATAATATTCTTTGATGAAATTTCATAAAGATATATGTACCTAACTTTTTTGGCTTATCGTCCATATGAAAATTAATTCGCAAGGCAATCCTGACGACCCTCTTTCGAAAGCATTTCAAATATTTTTATATCCATCGTAAGGGTGCATTAGTTTTGTTCAGATATTGCTACAGCTAGAACTAAGCTCCGTAGATATAGGCAAATATATATGTATAAATTATTGAAAATTATCTATTCTGCTTAGAGAATGAGTGAAATGCAATTTGACTTTATTTTCATTATATCGTCGGCTTAAAGTGTAAATCTGCTAAGTCTACTTTTAACCGATTCTGACTTTTCGATGTCATTCGAAAGGAAAAAGCACACTGCATCGTCAGGCAAAAAAATCTTTTTTAATTTCAAATTCTAAGTACGGAGAAATTGGTGATGAGTAAAACTGCTAAGTCCAGCTATGGTCAAAGTTCACAGCGAACACCAACAAGTGACTCCAAGTAGACTTTGTATAGTGCACAGAATCGAATTTATAAGAGACTTCATATAGGAACAAAATAAACCATCCATATTTTGGGTCTCCTTTCCAAGCTTGAAGTCTTGTAAAAAAAGTTTTTTTGTTTACCCTGTAAAGTTTTGAAATTCTTAGTTAGCAGGTTTACACTTTAAGCCGACGATATGTACAAGTATGTATCTGATTATTCAATTAGCTTCTGACCTCCTTCTGAAGAAAGCACACCGCATGCAGCTACCACTTTTTGTTGATATTTTAGGTAGACGCTTTTAGCGATACGATTTTCGAATGATCTTGAATATATTGGCAACGTTGGTTTCAGTATGCCAAAATTTATAAGTCGTAATCATCAAAATGAGATGAATCTCTCACTTGGCTTTAGCTCAAAGCTACTCTGAGAAAAAAACCAACAACTTTTATTGGTCAAATTAAGATTGCCACTGTTGTTGCGTCCCATATATAGCAAGGAGGACGCAACAACAATGGCACTCTTAATTTCGGAATATACGTTGTTGAATACACTTTAGCCAATAAAAGTTGTTGGTTGCACAATTTTTTGTTTCTGAGAGTTAGTCAATTATTCTTCATGCAAATCGAACTAATCAATTGGCTAAAAATACGAGGAGAAGGTAAAGTATCATTTTTACGCATTCCTAAAATTACTTCTGGAATTTACACTTAACAACTGGCCAACTATTAAAAGTAATCCTACTTAAACTCATTTGAATTGATAATAAACATTGTAATGCAACACTTGCTCACATCAATCTTTAATTTCGAGGATTAAATAATTTCAGAATAGCATATTTGTTGTTTCGAGTTAAGATTCTGATCCCTTAAAGCAACATTGGTTTTTATCCTCCTAAAAATTGAAGTAAAATAAATACAAAATTCAACAAAATACTGTAACTCTTCAGCTTTTGCGGCCGACCTTGCATGTGACTCGCTTCTGTGACAAAATTCGTTGAGATCGATCATAGATTATTCGACAGAATTTCGAAATTTTTTTAATATTTCAAATAGGGCAACCGAAGAGCAACAGAAAATGGACCCACAGAATAACATAGTTTGTCCTATTTCTAAGAATTTTCCCATTAAGTATATTCAAGGAAACCTGAAAAAACAGAAACAGAACAAACATCTACGACCTCAGCTGGGAGTTGAACTCTCCCTTCGCTGCATAAGTTGGCATCTCAACCAACTACGCCACAGGGGCCGACATATTTGTGTTGATCTTAAGAAAAAATATTTGAAATCGCTTAGATTTTAATTAAAATCAAATTGATTTCGATCTCTTTAAATCGGATTCAATTCCTAGAGCATGCCTGAGTATTAAAATGTTTTCATCTTCAAGATAGGCTCGATATCAGCACTGCAGTTAAAATAAATTTGGACATGATTTACCAAAAAAAAACAGCGAAGCATTTCCTTCCTCACAGGAACCCCGGGGAAGGGGGACCTCTCGATCTGCAGTCAATGTCTACCACTGAGCTATATCCCCCGACGAAAGGTGAACGTAAGCTGCGGTTAAATTCCGCAATCACTACATTCTTCCCATTTATTAAGCCAATTTTAATGAAAACCAAGAGAAATAAGCGTGGCTGTGGGATAGCGTAGGGGATGCGTGCTATGCTCTTGATCCCAGGGTCCGAGGTTCGATTCCCGGCACAGGCGAAACGGAGTGTAATGTTCCAAGCCTAGCACTGGTTTTTCAAAAATCGCATATTAGGGGCATGGTATCACAATGGGCCGATTAACGTCCTAAGTGGCAGCCACTTCAACCTACCTAAGAGAAATAAGCCGTTATAATTTTTGGGCTCATATCCCTTTAGGAATTTCAGTTCATTTTAAAATTAAAATTAATGGAACAACTGATTGTTTGACAATTAATTTTAAAAAAACTAAATTTTTTAACACGGTGATGTCCTACGGCAAAGTCAATTGTCTGAATCTGGATATCTTTCAAATTAGTTAAAAATCAATTTATTGTAAATTGATAGGTTTTTTTTTAATGACTTCTTCCAAGTAATTTGAAAACTACAGAGAACCAAATGACCACATAAAATACCCAAGAAATCAGAACAAAGATTAGAAGATTTTCTTTCGTTTTTCTCCAAGAAGAGGGATTTCTTAAGAAATCTAGACATAAGCTATACAAGTATTAAGATAAGAACCTCTCACAAAAGTTTTTTTCACCTTTTCAGCTTCCCACACTTTTTCAGTGTATTTGATGGATCCTTGAAAATGGTTCAGAGTTATTATTAAGAATTATTGGAATCCTTTATGGTATATACAGCTGAGGGTTTTTTGATGCAAATTTATTGCATACCAACAAGAGATGGCAGTACCTATAATTAGGTCTTGAAGTTCTTTCAAGAAGTCCTAGCTTTTTTCATTGCTTCTGCCGCATTTATAAACCCGACACACTCTGTTTCGAGGGTATATTGCGTTTGTGTGGTTGTGTGTAACACCCAGAACCAGTCGAGATACACCATACAAAATATATATAGAAATGATCAGGGTCAACAGGAGATTCGATTTAGACATGGCCGTCTGTCTGTCCGTCTGTCTGTTTGTATACAGTTTTCTTATCGAAGGAGTTGAGCTATCTTGACAAAATTTGGTATGCGTGCTCACGGAGAAATGGGTAAGATTAAATTCGAGAATGGACCCGATCGGAATCTTTTTAAGGGTACCTCCAGTACTAGGGTCTGTCACAAAAATCTCAAAACTGCCCCAAAATCTGACCTTTTCTAAATATTTTAACGAAACTTAGAATTTGAGCGTATATTTAAGCCTCCGATTAGAATTCAAAAAAACTATAAAATTGGGCGTGGAAAAGAGGCGGTTTTCATAAAAAAATTTAACAAAAGTCGGCATATGGGGCCCCAAAATGGCGCTACAAAAGAAGGGCGCCAAAGTATTCGCGCTCATATTGTGAAAATCAAACAAACAGTGTTCTTCTTCTTCTGTTTGTCAGCTGACAGCTGTCAACTTAAATTACTTCGACTCCATGTGAACAGTTGTGATTTAGCTTTAAATGATTAAGCTAAATCACGTGATTTAGCACTGTGTCTGAAAAGCCTATTACCAATCGGCAGGTCTAAACCTGTAGAATTATTTATATTCGAAGGAACACCCAATTTACATAAACAATGCCATTTAAATTTAATCTTCCTTGATAAAGAAAAATCGGAAGTATACTTTTTGCGATATTTACAAAAAGTAAGCGAACACTAGTCAGAGCTCAGAAAAATGATTTTTTAAGCTCATGCCCCCAGTACAATTAACAAAAATATGCCGTTACATTTTTATAAATATTTCCAAAACTAATTCAGATAAGAAGATGAAACAAACGTTGGCTGGTTTCTAATACAATAGGAAATCCAAAAAAAAAATTTTTTAATTTTTACACTGAGAAAAATGTTTTCACAAAACTTTTCATTTCCGTTTTCTGTTGCCCACTACTACATTTTGAGGGTGTGACTCGCAAAATTAAACGAATTTAGCAAATTTGGACCACCCTAGTCATCAGTGATGAGAAATTTTCAAATCTTAAGTCATTCTTTTTATACTCTAGTGTCCATTTCAATAAGATTATCCGTTAGAAATCTTCCTTTTTCCAAGGACAAAAATTTTTTGGGAAAATACTCCCGGGGAGTATACATTTAGAATTGGATTACTTTTCAATTTAAAGTTGTATCCAATCGGGAAGCACCAGAATAAACATATTTTTCTCCCGTTTTAAAAACTCCTTCCGTGCTGTTTTATCAAAAATAAACTTAGCCAATTACATTTATCGTTCACATACTTTTTATTGTTTATTTGTAAAAACGTTTTATTTTAAAACATGTCCTTTCAACATCCTGCTACTCGTTGAAATATTCAAGCACTGCAAACTATTCTGAATCAAAATAATGAAATGACTTGTTTTCGGCTCTTCCACCTTGTGGAAGATTCAGGCTCGTTCTGGTCAAAGCAAGTACTTCGGCGGAGTCTAGGCTTTCAATGTAGCTGCAGCCCGTATTAACCAGTCTTTTGATTTTCAGCAAATTCGCTGCCAAAACTATTTGCAAAATTCTTGATTTGTTCGCTTTAAAAAATTCAGACTCCCAAGCTTTAGTTCTTGTTGTGATTTGCGAGTTGTTGTAATGATACTTCGACCACGCGATTATTCTTTCCAAAAACATAGGAGTCGATGATATTGAGTTGAATAACAGTTCTATGATTGTCCAATAGCTCTTGTATCATGCCGCATGAAGTCATGAATTTCATGTCGACAACAAAAATTTCTCCATCAGAAGATCTCAATTTTATCGTTGCCATTCCCTTTAGATTTTTTGCAATACTTTTCACTTCTTCATCAGATTTCCTTAAATAGATAAAGTGAAGAAAAATTTTAGAATTTACAGAAAGTCGATGGCATGAAGTCCATAGATAGAAACATGTCGATTGCTGCCCTGCGATTCCGCCGCGACAATCCCTCAAGCACTCTTTACCATTTTAATAGGCGAATTTGTCCTGCTGAAGACACTTTTTTTTTTTAGCTAAGAGTGTGTTTTTTTCCATCAAAATTTCAACGAATTTTTTTGCAATTTTATTTTCGAGCAAATAAAGTTTCCGACCTTCATTGTTCATTGGTCCGCTTTTTTATGCCTAAACTTACTAAAATTATTCTAAAAGCACTGCCAAAACCTTAATGTAAGCTGCACTCCAAATGCCTCGAATTGAAACTATGGTCCAAAATATTTTTTCCAAAACTCATGAAAAACTTTATACTCAAAATTTTTAATAAAAATTAAAAATAGACTTTTGTAAATTAAATTAAACAAAAATTTAAAAATAAAATTTTTTATTCATTAAAATTTCTTTTTATTTTTCAAATTCAAATAACTTAACAATACAAAAAGCCCCAAAATCTTTGAAAAATTTCTTTTTTTCAACAGACCGCAATGTTCAGCAACCGAAAAACAATTTATAATTCAACAATCAAGGATTTTCGAAAAAATCATTTTAAAGCTTTTAAAAACGATTAAAGAATTTGTTTTACTACCAACGTAAATAACCTGACCTTCGCGTTGTTTTATTGATTTAATCAAACAATGTACATCAAGTCCGTCTTTTAAAGAGACACAGCTCAAAAAGCCTTCTTTTTAAAAATAAAAAAAATCAAATTATTCCTGAAACTGGTGGCCCAATTGATTAAATATATCATTTCATCTGATTCCATAATCTTAAGATTTACAGGGTGTCCGTTGGAAGTACATTCCTTAATAGGGGTGGTCCCAAATGAACTCCTGAGGAGTTATGGGGCCTTAAAGTTTTTTGGCACTAAGTCCAGAAAAAAATTCTTCCACGCCAATGGTTTTTTGTATAAAAAAAATTGTAATGCAGTTTGAAAGTCAATTATATGTGCGCTTAGGCAAAATTAAATTGATGGTAAAAATTTGACCCATTGAGGGAAAAAATCAACGGTCAAAGCAAAAAAATTTGAAAAAACTTTCTTTTTTTTTTTTACTTTGGAAGCCTTTTGGTTTGAAAAGTGTCCAATTAACACCGGAATTTTTTATTTTTATTCAAAATGCTGTATTGATTTTCTTTAATTTGGGTGCCCCATATGTCTAACAAATTGTTTTTAAATAAGATGAGAAAATTAAATATCTAAATGAACATCTATCCTATTGCTATCAACGAAGTCGAACTTATTAGATTTGATACACCGAGAGAAATAAGAACTGTTTAAATCAACCACTTAGAACAGTTAAAGTAAGAGTGGTCAAATTAACTGTATTCCCCGTTAAATGCACTGAAAAAGGAAGTCAAATCAACAAGTTGAAAAGTAGTCACTTTTTATGTTCAAATTCGCTTTCGTTCACTTAGACGTATAACTTCGCATTCTGATCAACGGTCTCCGGAGTTTTCAACAGCTCAGTTGTTTAAGCTGTGAGTTGACAGTCGTGAGATTCGGGGTTCAATCCCTGCTGGCGGCGGGAATTTTTCTGGATTTTTTTTTTTAATTACAGTTTTTTTTTTTTGTTATGAGTGTAGTTGTTTTTTAAGTCAAAAAATTTTCTCCTAAATTTTAAAGATTTTAATTTATTTAATTTTTTTTAATGGTTCATTTTCAAGCAAAAAATTTTTGCAACCATAAGCTCAAGTGAGCGTTTTGACAAACAAATTAAATTCGTTCGTTTAGCGTAATGGTTAAGACGTTCGCCCAGCGAAGTGGTGGTCTGCGGTTCAAGGCTCGGCCGAGGCGAGAAAATTTAAAGAGATGAAAGAGAAAAAGATTTAAAAAGAAACAAATAAATAAATAAAAAATATAATAATTTAATAAAAAAAAAAAAAAAAAATATTTAATAAAAGAAGGTAAAAAAAAGTCAAAGCAAAAAATAATTTTTTTTTTCCCCAGTCGCTGGTGACAGTTGATTTAACCGCGAGACAGTTATATCAACCATCAGGTAGTTATATCCCTATTGACTGTATTTGTACTGTTGAATCGACCGCTACTACACATAAGCTAAGAATTAACGGTGAACTCGGTTATTTTAACCTGCTTTTTCAGTTAATATAACTACCTTTTTCTCTCGGTGTACAGTAAAACTACCTTTATTAAGTGTATGTTCACAGGCCCGTAGAGACAAATTAGGAGCCCGGGGGATTTTTTTTTCGGCGGGCCCCTGATAAACAAAAGTATGACCAAAAAAAAAGGTCCCCAAGGTGTGAAGTTAATTCTACAATATATACTTCGGTTACATATTGTCGAAAAATATCCTAAACATTTGCGGGCCCCTTCAAAAAGCCCGGGCCCGGGGGAAATTCCCCTTTTTCTCATTTTGTTCGAATTTTTTCCGGAATTTAAGTTCGGGTTAGAGGGCGCCTGCTGCCCAATAGTTTATCTACATTTTGACAGCTGTATTTGGCTCCAACGCTTATGAGAACTTGGGCAAGCTCTTTAAATCCAGCTCCTTTAATTAACAAAAAATTTTTTTAGTGCCAATGTACTTATAAGGGTGTCCCGAAAACTTTGAGGCATACCTAATCAGGTACACCAAGAGAAAAAGGTAGTTATATTAACTGAAAAAAGCAGTTAAAATAACCGAGTTCACCGTTAATTGTTAGCTTATGTGTAGTAGCGGTCAATTCAACAGTACAAACACAGTCAATAAGGATATAACTACCTGATGGTTGATATAACTGTCTCGCGGTTAAATCAACTGTCACCAGCGACTGGGAAAAAATAATTTTTTTTTTGCTTTGACTTTTTTTTTATCTTCTTTTATTAATTTTTTTTTTTTATTAAAAATTATTATATTTTTTATTCATTTATTTGTTTCTATTTAAATCTTTTTCTCTTTCATCTCTTTAAATTTTCTCGCCTCGGCCGAGCCTTGAACCGCTGACCTCCACTTCGCTGGGCGAACGTCTTAACCATTATGCTAAACGAACGAATTTAATTTGTTGGTCAAAATGCTCACTTGAGTTTATGGTTGCTCAAGTTTTGGGGAACGTGCTTAAGGAATTGTTTCACTCCCAAAATTTATTATTTGAAAATGAACCATTAAAAAAAATTAAATAAAATAAAACCTTAAAAATTTAGGAGAAAATTTTTGTCTTCCAAAACAACTACACTCTGAACAAAAAAAAAAAGCTGTAATTAAAAAAAAATTAAAAAAAATTTCCGCCGCCAGCAGGGATAGAACCCCGAAGCTTACCACTGTCGAGTCACAGTTTAAACAACTGAGCTATCGAAACCTCCGGAGACAGTTGATCAGAATGCGAACTAATACATCTAAGTGAACGAATGCGAATTTAAACATAAAAAGTAACTGTTTTTCAACTGTTCATTTGACCGCCTTTTTCAGTGCATTTAACGCGGAATACAGTTTATTTGAGCACTCTTACTTTAACTGTTCTAAGTAGTTGATTTAACTGTTGTTATTTCTCTCGGTGTAAAAGGTTAGTTTAAATAATTTCTCGGAATGCATTCAAAAATTCATTATTTTCAAACTCTAATGATGGGCATGTTTGGCTTAAAGTTTGTATAACATTTTAAATATATTTATTGCAATGAATACCTACTCTGAGAAAAACACCAATAACTTTATTGGTTGAAGTGTACCCATCAACGTTGTATTCTCAAATTAAGAGTGCCATTATTGTTGCGTCCCATATATTACAAGTAGGAAGCAACAACAGTGCCAATCTTAATTTGAGAATATAAAGTTATTGTGTCTACCAATAAAAGTCGTTGGTTTTACTTTTTTTTTGAGAGTACCTTCTGCAACACTAAGCGGCATTGGGCGTTCTTTTTTCACATTTTCGTTAACCCTCGTTAATTGCGACATCTGTCTTGCTGCGTTGTCTATCATCGCTTCCCGGCAAATTGCAAGAATGTCGCAGTAAACTTCCTATACCGCCTTTTTGTGTGTAGGCTAAAATCTTCTTACACAGTATGCATTGTGCAAAGTTTTGGACAATGCCCTCAAACTTAACTCCTTGAAACTTTGTCCAAACTTCGCTGTTCGATTTCGCCGTCGTAAAAAATGTATACCAAGGATCCGATAGATCGTTTTTCAAATCATTTTCAGTGATCTGCTTTTTGCTCGTTCCATTCATCGTGAGTTCAATTCAATGAATGCAATGAATTCATGAATAGCAAACACAATTTAAAATATTTTTGCTGACGATATACACTAAGGGTATTCCCTTAAAGGTGAAAAGATGAAACATGAAAACCTCGAAAAAGTACAAGGCACTTTTCGGGAACACACGTTTTTTGCAACTTTGAGAAGTTTGTGTAATTTAAAAATTTGACAGTGCGGCCAGGGATCCATTTTGTAATATAAAAATTGTATGCAAAAATAGTGCTATTTTCTCGTATTTTTTTGATTCTGTAAGTCTCGTTTTCTCATAGGAAAATACTTAAACTAAATTTATTTTATTTCTCAAAAATATTTTTCACTATTATAATAAATTTTTATAAAAATAAACATCAAGCTGTTATTGGTATTGAGAATGTATTCTTATTGTAGGGTATTTAGTAGTTTCAATTTTGGTTTCAGGGCAACATTACAACTTACGCTTCGAAATACGAGCCAAATACGCGACCAATTTGACTTGAAAGTATTCGAAGCTGGCATGTAAATTTTTTCATACATAATTTTACAGGTAATTTTTGAGGCTTTAAGGGAATACCCTTACTATATATCCTACTCAATGCCTACTTTCAGTTTATGAAAACTTTTAATTTCGTGAGTATCCCGAGTGTGCGTGATATTTCTCTCACGCACGGTAAAAAGCACGCCCAGCAGCGAATTCGGCATAGATTACCAACTTCATTGATACAGTAATAGATGCTCGGGTAATGTGTTCGCATTACCGTTTCGCTCTTTTTGATCTACATGTAATCGATGCAAATAATCGAATACCTCAAATATGCCAGCAGCGAATTTGACATCAACTACCAGCTTCATTGATGCAGTAATGAGTGCTAGGTAATGGCTTGCATTACCCTTTCGCTCTTTAAGAGCTAAATGACATCAATTACAAAGGACAATGGGCATTCTGTCCTATGAGCGGCCATCGATGACACTAGTATCATTCGAAAGAGGAGTCAATATAGATTTTTTTTTGTTCTGGAACTATTATAAAATTTTGTTTAGGAGCTGAGTTATATGCGTGTTTATATTATATATTTATATTATATATTTATATTATATTATTAGCATCGCGTAACTCATAATATATGTTCAGTAGGTAGTAGGCTTTGTTTTACTTTATAAACTTGAACATAAATCACATTTCGTTAATTATAATGGCAGAAAGTCGTGAACCGTGTGTTTTGTGTAGTAGCAGAGAAGCAATACAAAACTATTACTGTAGTTGCCTTAGTGGCAGGCGCACGGTGGGATGCTGCACTCATGTAATGAGTATGGTGTGGTACTTGGGATGGGCAAGACACCAAGAGGGGGATATTCTTTTACCAGCAGACTTTTTAAAAAGTTTTGTTATTGATGATGATTGATGAATATTGGTTTTAGTTATAAGCCTTTTTAATAAAATATTTTGCATAATAAGTAATTTGTTTTGTTTTAACTGTTTAACATACCTATATACAGTTATATTGCCTTATACTATCTTTCTAAGATTGTTATTCTAATATATATTTTACATGTAATGGCTCTTTTCATGTCCATAACTTTTTTCTAAATTAAACCACAGTAATAACCTCTCGTATTCGCATTGGACACATAATAATATAATAGAAAATTCATAGCTTATCGATGGCTGCAGATAGGACAGGCACCATACAAATTTGCCCATTATCCTTTGAAGAAAAAAATTTTTTTTTCTTTAAAAACTTTTAAGTATTTATGTTTTTAATAAAAAAAAAATAAAAATAATTCTTTTATTATTTTTTTTTTTTTTGTTTTTTTATGTTTAATTTTCAAATCAAAAAATTCTTGGAGTGAAAATTTCCTTAGACAAATTTTCCAAAGCCCGAACAACCATAAACTCAAGTAAGCATTTGGACAAGCAAACTAAATTTGTTTGTTTAGCGTACTGGTTAAAGCGCTTGCCCACCGCGCTGGAAGTCCTAGGTTCGAGGCTCGGCCGAAGCAAAAAAACTTAGAGGTAAAGAGAGAAACAAAAACATTGAAAAAAAAGGACAATAAATAAATAAAATATAATAATTAATAAAAATAAAAATAAAAATAAGATTAAGAAAATAAATAAATAAAAAATGTAAAAAAAACAAAAAAAAGTTTTTTTTTCCGTCGTTGGCGTCGCTGCTGAGTTGACCGCTAATCAGCATAAGACAATGCATGAGAAAACGTTTTTTGGTAATGCAGCGTTGCTTTTACGGGTAACCTAGAATTCATAATAAAATCGTCCATTACCGTATACCTCCACGGTATTGCATAAGGGAGTCATAATCGCTTACCGCCTATGACATACAATGTTAAATGTAATGCAGGTTTTATACAGTGGGTCATCGATCCGGTAATGGGTATGCCTTACCTCAGCATCGATGGAGCATTAATGAAGGGTGCATTACCTTCGCTGCTGGGCGATTTTCTTACTCACACATGCACGGACTTTTCGTGATTTTCATATCACGATCACGCCGTAGGAGCAATGACACATCGTGACAATGTAAAATTCACGTCACGCGCCCAGCTCTAATTCCGAAAATGTCCAACCTATTTATATGAGGAGGAGTATATACCTGGGGTCATATAGAAGATTTATAAAAATTTGTAAGGCAACTGCATAAAAATTTCATCGGAAGAAAAAAAAAATACTTTTTCACATGGTTCCATCCAGGATCGAACTGGAGACCTTCTGCGTGTAAAGCAGACGTGATAACCACTACACTATGGAACCAGTCGGTACTTGGGACTTCAAAAGCTGGTTTCAATATCTTTTTCGTATTATAATCAATTTTCGAATTTCAAAAGCGTATTTCGCATGCTTATGCACAGAGCGAAATTTTAGGAAAAGTAATTTCAAAAAACAAAGAGTATGAAAAATATTTCATTATTTCAAACGCTTTTGGTAATATGCAATGCTTATTGTGTTACGTATCGATTAAAGGAACGAAATTTCTGCATATGGCTAAATTTCACAAAACTTCCATTTTTTCAACGTTGCCAGCAATCTTTAACCGCTCCTTAACCATTAGTATAAAAAATATTTTAAGGAACGAATTGTAAGTTTAGTTATTTTTAACAGAAGGGTTCAAAAATATTAGTTTTTCATTGTGTTTCGTCAAGTTTGAGTTGAAACATTAAAAAAAAAACGACGTTACCGGTATGAAAATTGTCCATATGCATCGTTAAAAATATTAACACAAGTCATCAATGCTATGTAGGTAGGGTAGGGTAGGTTGAAGTGGCTGCCACTTAGGCCGTTAATCGGCCCATTGTGATACCAAAGAGGGTTTTCTTGTGTTTGTGTGAGTGTATGCCTTCCCAACAGTAATGAAGAGGTCAATTTGCCAAACAGGAGTAGACTGAGGTTACTCGAAATATGACTTGTCAAAATGTAGAGTATATTATGTATCTACGGAGATCTACGGTGGGTGAGTTTCAGAATTTCTTTACGCTTTGTGCTTTGATTGCGAAGTAGAAAAAAAATTTTTTATTGTCTGCTTTAAATTCGCTGGATGGTTAACACTATCGTTCAGTGACCTCGTGGGATGGGGTTCGATCCCTGGCTCGGGTGAGAATAATTTTTTTTGTAATTACCAAAATTTTTTTTTAAAGTTTATATATTAATTTATTTTATTTAATAGTTAATTTTGAAATAAAAAAATTTTTCGCAAAATTTTTAAGTATTTTTTCTTCATATTTTATCTTTTTTTTTAATATGTATTTATTTTTCAATTAATAAATTTTTGTAGTAAAAATTCTACTCGTGCGTTCCACAAAAACTTCAGCACCCAAAAACTCAAATTAGTGTTTTGATCAATACATTAAATTTGCTTGTTTAGCGTAATGGTTAGGGCACGGACTTACCAACCTCCGGAAGTAAGCGGTTCGTGGCTCGGCCGAGGCGAGAAAATTAAAAAAGAAGTGAGAGAGAAAAAATTTAAAAAAACAAAAAAGAAAAAAAATTACAAAACAAAGAGGAAAATATTTTTTTTTTCATAAAATGTGCAAAAATACAAATTGCAAATGTTTGCTGGTTACATTCGTCGGCACCACAAGCAAAAGTGTAAAAGTGTTGATTTGTGCATCACTGCCCAGCGGGAAATTATCTCCTGCATGACATGTCGTCGTGGAGGGATGCTGTTCATGTGCTTGAATCTCATTGGCTGCTGAAATATAAATCAGGATTTAGTTCATAAATTGGTCATTAGAACGAATTGGCGCAGACAGTGACATTTTCTAATCCCACGATGACATGTCAACGGTGAATTCACTGTCCAACTCCTGTACAAATGTTATACAAAATGTCCCATAAAAATGCATGCGTTCCGGCTCCAAAGTCACCCTGACTTCATAGATGATGTCAGGGGGACATTTCCCGCTGGGTGTCTTAAATCGAAATTAAGTTCACATAAGATGTTTCGTTATAATTTCTCAAACCTCCGCGATCTGGTGTTTTGATTTCATAAATAAAGCAAATAAAGCCGTTTAATACAGGAAGAGTCGTGTAAATATTAACCCCCTTATTCATAATAAAATTTAAACTTTAACTGTTTAAATTCAGTTTTTGTATGAAAATTTGATATTTAAACAATAAGTGGACTCATGATGCATTAAAATTCAGCTTTGTCCAGATTCGCCAGGAAGGATTTGCAAAGTTTCATGAGCGCATATTTGGCAAATTTTTTTTTAAAACTAAACAGCTGATTGTCAAATTCTTAAAACCTTGCACAGACTGTACAACACACACAAACATCAAGCCGGTTTGAACAAAACAAAATTCTCAAAATATAATTTTTTTTTTGTATTCTTAGCATATTTCGATAAGCATTTTGTTTCATTAGAAAAATTCCAGATTTTTTCAATCAATTCTACTTTAAGTTATCGTAAATACTTGAAATGTGATTTTAACTTTCACACATGTAGGTAGTTGTATGGCTTAGTACGGGCTTAATTTTATTTGCACGAAAATTTTGCCGCTAGAATTGAATGAGCACATTTGCTCAGTTTCGGCTGTTATCTTTTCATACAAAATTTGACAGTTCAATTGCTCCGGTTTGCCAAATGCGCAAAAATTCGCTCTGCCCACGATTTGCCACCTACATATATGAGTCCTCATAATGTTTTAGTTTTAACATTTGATTATGAATAAGGGGGTAATTCTTTTGAAGTTTTATGTATGGAAGTAGAAGCATTAAATAATTGGAGAAACTACTGAAGTTGATTTTATTAGACGAGAAAAAGTGCCGTAGCGAGCTCTTAGTGGCGAGTGCCGAACAATTTCAGAAAAATACAGTCAAACTTCCATGACTCGAACCACCATTATCCAAAGAAATAGTTCCAGTTATAGAGACTTCGAGTTAGGGAAACAAAAATGTGCATAAAATAATCGCTATTGCCACCCGATTAAGTTCGAGTTAAAGAAAGTTCGAGTTGTAAGAGTTCGAGTTATGGAAGCTTGACTGTAGTATCAAACTGCTCCAAAACGCACAAAACATTGTATTGATCAGAAATTGGTTAGCCACGCTGAACTGAAATTCCCGTCATTCTATTGAACTTCTTGCACGCCCAACTCAATACATATGGCGAAGAAAATAAACTCCTACTTTCCTTCCAAAAGAGCTTATCTTATTGTTCCACTAAGCAGAAGCTTTCCGCTTGAGAGGAATTTCATTTGTAGGCCGTCTTTGGGACTTTGTAAGGAAAATTATTTCTGAAGACTTGCTTTACTTGATGAAAAACTTATCCATTGTGATTGATTGATTAGAAAAAGGTGGGTTGTGTCAACAAGAGATAAAGTTTTAGAACAAAACTTGTGCTAGCGATAAGAAGGATTTCGTCAAACGCATTAATTACGATGTCGTTACATTAATTTCGAATTAATATAGAAACAAACTACGATATCTTTTCTCCGGAAGAAAGTTTGACAGAATGAAATCCTTGACTTAATAGTTGCTTAAATTAACGATAGCATTATAATATTAAAAGCGGGCTAGTTATCAATATAAGTTCTTGTACAGATATGAATACGATTAATCTTATCAGGGCTTAAAGGGCCAAGGATTATAGGAAAATATGGTTTGCGTTAATTCAAAAACATCTAAGTTTGGATAAATATTGTTTGATGTAGGTACACAGAGAAAAAAAATTAACTAGAAAATTGGTTAATTCAAGAGGAAAAAACATACAAAACGGCTTCAACAAGAAATATTTTTAATTTTAACAATTTTTTCTTGTTGATAAAATAAAGATTTTTCCCTTTGAATCAACTTTATATCAGGTTGACAGGTTAAATATCTTATATGTCCTACACCGAAAAAAAAATGTATACGAAATCGTCATAATATTGATATTTTTCACTTACAAATGTGAGCCGATACGCAATATTATTAAAATTATACTACCTGTCGTATCAATTCTATACTTTTTTATTTGTCAAGCTTGATACGAAAAAAAGTAAATTTGACATGAATGCATGACAATATTTGAAATGAAAAAATTTCAAATTGATACTAAAAAGGACAATTTGATAAGATTTATGAGATATTGATACGCAAAATATAGTTTTGATACTGATCTAATATGGAAAAGATATTAAAAATGTAATTTATCACCAGAATTGCACGGATATTGAAAATGTAAGATTAATACGAAAAATTGATACGCAAGTGTAAAACATTTCCGTATCAATTTGATGATTTTCGTATCAGAGGAATATTAAAAAATATTAACTTGATATTATAAATATCAGTCTGATATTTTTTAATGCAAAATTGATATTTTTCAATTTATACGAGGATTGATACGGGTTAATCAATCTTCGGATCAGGCGGATTTTTTTCGGTGTATTTTATAAAACAAATGAGAATTATACGCAACGTAAAGAAAGGTTATTAAACATATTTCCTTTCAAATCAACCCAAATTGTTGTTAACTCAACCATTTTTCTTTTGAATTTTTTGTTCTGCTCGAAAATCAAAAGGACTGTGAATAACAATGAACCCTTTAAAAAGAAATCATGGCTACGTTCGCTCAGTGTACTTTTCTAAAAAGCATATAGTTTGAGCACCATGAAATTTAAAGTCAGAATTTTGAATGGTACATAAATAAGTAAGTTAATGAACGGTGAAATATTTATTCAACACATGACTTCTATTATGAAAAATGCGAGCATTGAATTCGTTTGGACTGCATAAATTTTTTATTGGGAATCAAAAAGGATAAAAAGTTTACGGAGCATATTGATCTGATAACACGTATCGCGGAGCGAGTCCGTGTAAAAGTGTTGATTTGTGCATCACTGCCCAGCGGGAAATTATCTCCTGCATGACAAAGTCATCAGTTTATACCATCGATTACACCTTGGGGGACATGTCGTCGTGGAGGGATGCTGTTCATGTGCTTGAATCTCATTGGCTGCTGAAATATAAATCAGGATTTAGTTCAAAAATTGGTCATTAGAACGAATTGGCGCAGACAGTGACATTTTCTAATCCCACGATGACATGTCAACGGTGAATTCACTGTCCAACTCCTGTAACAAAATGTTATACAAAATGTCCCATAAAAAATGCATGCGTTCCGGCTCCAAAGTCACCCTGACTTCATAGATGATGTCAGGGGGACATTTCCCGCTGGGTGTCTTAAATCGAAATTAAGTTCACATACGATGTTTCGTTATAATTTCTTAAACCTCCGCGATCTGGTGTTTTGATTTCATAAATAAAGCAAATAAAGCCGTTTAATGCTGGGTTCATGCTTAGCCCTAAAAGCGCTTTTAGCGCATTTAGCTCTTAACGCGACTTTAAATGTGCTTTTAGCCATACAAAATTTGAAAGCTTAATGCAAGTAAAAGCAACTTCAATGTAGCATTAAGGCGAATGCAACTCTGCTAACTTCGAAAAATTTCATGTTTCGAACTATTTGACAGTACGAATATATGGCAGCACTGCTGGTTTGTTTACGTTTTTGCTGGTTTGTTTACGTTTTCCAGTCGTCACGCACAAGTTCTATTCCTAGTTTAATAGTTAATGTTTATGTAGTTCATTACACAATTTTGCACACCTTTGTATAAAGCAAGCAGTTGCAAAAAACTGGCACGCTTTTTGTTTATGCACATTTCGATGTGTTTAATTGTTCAATTTTGTTTTAAATTGAACAGAATGGACAGGTATATCTGCACAATAAATAAAATTAATTTCAGCCGACGCATTTCTATTTCTTTTTCATCAAATTAAAATAGGCAGTTGTTTTGTAAGTCGAGAACATATGTTGTGTGTAAAAGTACATTTCTTAATGCGGCATATGAACACTCTTCGAAAAATCGCTTTTCGAAAACCTTAAATGCGCTTTTAGGGCTAAGCATGAACATAGCATAATACAGGAAGAGTCGTGTAAATATTAACCCCCTTATTCATAATAAAATTTAAACTTTAACTGTTTAAATTCAGTTTTTGTATGAAAATTTGATATTTAAACAATAAGTGGGACTCATGATGCATTAAAAATTCAGCTTTGTCCAGATTCGCCAGGAAGGATTTGCAAAGTTTCATGAGCGCATATTTGGCAAATTTTTTTTTAAAAACTAAACAGCTGATTGTCAAATTCTTAAAACCTTGCACAGACTGTACAACAACACAAAAACATCAAGCCGGTTTGAACAAAACAAAATTCTCAAAATATAATTTTTTTTTTGTATTCTTAGCATATTTCGATAACCATTTTGTTTCATTAGAAAAAATTCCGATTTTTTCAATCAATTTTACTTTAAGTTATCGTAAATACTTGAAATGTGATTTTAACTTTCACACATGTAGGTAGTTGTATGGCTTAGTACGGGCTTAATTTTATTTGCACGAAAATTTTGCCGCTAGAAATTGAATGAGCACATTTGCTCAGTTTCGGCTGTTATCTTTTCATACAAAATTTGACAGTTCAATTGCTCCGGTTTGCCAAATGCGCAAAAATTCGCTCTGCCCACGATTTGCCACCTACATATATGACGCCTCATAATGTTTTAGTTTTTAACATTTGATTATGAATAAGGGGGGTAATTCTTTTGAAGTTTTATTATGGAAGTAGAAGCATTAAAATAATTGGAGAAACTACTGAAGTTGATTTTATTAGACGAGAAAAAGTGCCGTAGCGAGGTTCTTAGTGGCGAGTGGCCGAACAATTTCAGAAAAATACAGTCAAACTTCCATGACTCGAACCCACCATTATCCAAAGAAATAGTTCCAGTTATAGAGACTTCGAGTTAGGGAAAAACAAAAATGTGCATAAAATAATCGCTATTGCCCACCCGATTAAGTTCGAGTTAAAGAAAGTTCGAGTTGTAAGAGTTCGAGTTATGGAAGCTTGACTGTAGTATCAAACTGCTCCAAAACGCACAAAACATTGTATTGATCAGAAATTGGTTAGCCACGCTGAACTGAAATTCCCGTCATTCTATTGAACTTCTTGCACGCCCAACTCAATACATATGGCGAAGAAAATAAACTCCTACTTTCCTTCCAAAAGAGCTTATCTTATTGTTCCACTAAGCAGAAGCTTTCCGCTTGAGAGGAATTTCATTTGTAGGCCGTCTTTGGGACTTTGTAAGGAAAATTATTTCTGAAGACTTGCTTTACTTGATGAAAAACTTATCCATTGTGATTGATTGATTAGAAAAAGGTGGGTTGTGTCACTAAGCATATAATAGATAGAGGAATAATTTCATACAACGATTTGTCCACATGAAAAACCGAACGATTGGTTCCCATACGCTCGTGTTGTTTTTGGTCTCTCCTTTCTGGCACCAGCGACGATAAGAAACGAACTCAAACCTTTTTCGAGCACACAAAAACCTGGTTTGATGCAACCTTATGGTTGGCTTATGGCGTTTTGAATGGAACTGTGGTCATATGGAAGAGTAGTTTTAGTCGAAATATGCTGTTTCGAGAAAAAAGCGCTTTAAATTTTTATATTTCGTATACCTTCCCATGTTAAACGGAATTTTTGTTTCTTGAATAACTTCTTTCAGAAGAATGTTAGGGGGACGAGGGTTTTACCTAATGATGCGTCTCTTTGAAAGGAATTCAGTGGTAATTATAACTCATTTTGAGCTTAAGTCGACTTAAGCTACTTTTCTATATGACCACAGATTTATTTGTAAATTGGTATGCATGCATACGTTTGTAGGAGGTTGTGTGTATGTTTACAGTTTTCAAAATAGAAAAGGCATGAAATTTCAGTTTTCTGTTCTGTTCTTCGGTTCTGTATATGTGTGATGAGTGTAGCAACCGAGCCAAACGACTTTGTACAATTTCGTGTTTCTCTTTGAGTAGTGCACGCTTTTTACACTTTTTTTTATATGAATAGAACGAGAAAATGTTTCAGGTGTATCCGAACTCTATGCGCCTTAAGCATAAACGATGGATATACCGTCGCTTGTTAACTTTTTGTTCTATGAAGATATAATTCACTGAACTCCTAGTTTTATTTTTTAATTTCATTATTTTTATGATATTGGATGAATTTTTTTATAATTTTTATACCCAATAAATATGATTTACAAAAATTAGAAAAATGGGGCGTGGCAAATGGGCGGTTTTCATAGAAAAATTTAACAAAAGTCGGTATATGGGGCCCCTATGGTCTTAAACAACTCCTGATATTAAAAATTATTTGAACATGTTGTCTGTGTCGGGTATTATATTGTCAGGCTCGCCTGACTATAACACCCTCACTTGTTTTTATTATATAACTGATATATTAAGAATCAAAAATAATGATTAATAAGTAATCTTTAAAATAAAACTTATAACCGTTACGGTCCGTGGTTATTATTTTTTTAATAATAAAAAAACAATTTTAAATTAATAAAACAAAAATCAAAATTATTATTTATGTTGGAGATTTTTTTTTTTTTCGCGTTATTTGAGCGTTATTTTGGGATATGTTGAAAAGGTTGAGGGTTTCATTCGAGCTCTGCAAACCGAACAAAATTGAGTTGAGATTTTTGATGAAAAAATACATGGAGAAGAATAGTAGTTTCTTTTATTAATTTTATTCTGATATAATTTTAAGTTTTTTTTTTGAGGCCGTGGTTTTACCAACAATCTCTTCGGTTAGCCATTGACAATTCTTTCTGATCAATATTAATATAAATGCATTTAAAATGTATGTTCTATGGGAAAAGCATTTATTATTTTCAGAAAACCACCCAATGTATTCATCGGACCTTTCAGTCGTAGATACGCACACATTGAAGATTTTCTGCTTTATCTTTGGAATTGAAAGGTTTTTTTTTTAAAAATACTCTTAAACGCATTATAATGAATTTTCATCAAATTGAAAAAATATTCGGTTGGAGCTCTTAGTTTCAAATTGGTGTTAACGAAGCCGTAATTTTTGTTTAAAATTAAAAACTCAGAGGAGCTAAGCGTTTCAAAGTTTGATTTTAAAAGATTTTGACATGTTTCGCAGTCATACTTTCTCAATGCTTTGAAGAGCAAATATCCTGAGAAATATCGCAAGGCGTTATCATTTAAATTATTTCCAATTGCTGGTAATGTCGCCTCTAACGATTGTTCGACTTTTTCTTCAATATCAGAACATATTGATTCTACATCGTTATAGACTTTTCCGACATTGTCCAGGCTCGCTTTATAATTTGAACCTTCCCCTTCTACCATATCATATAGTAAATCATATTTATTGGGTATAAAAATTATTAAAAAATACATCCAATATCATAAAAATAATGAAATTAAAAAATAAAAACTAGGAGTTCAGTGAATTATATCTTCATAGAACAAAAACTTAACAAGCGACGGTATATCCATCGTTTATGCTTAAGGCGCATAGAGTTCGGATACACCTGAACAATTTTCTCGTTCTATTCATATAAAAAAAGTGTAAAAAAGCGTGCACTACTCAAAGAGAAACACGAAATTTGTACAAAGTCTTTTGGCTCGGTTGCTACACTCATCACACATATACAGAACCGAAGAAACAGAACAGAAAACTGAAATTTCATGCCTTTTCTATTTTGAAAACTGTAAACATACACACAACCTCCTACAAACGTATGCATGCATACCAATTTACAAATAAATCTGTGGTCATATAGAAAAGTAGCTTAAGTCGACTTAAGCTCAAAATGAGTTATAATTACCACTGAATTCCTTTCAAAGAGACGCATCATTAGGTAAAACCCTCGTCCCCCTAACATTCTTCTGAAAGAAGTTATTCAAGAAACAAAATTCCGTTTAACATGGGAAGGTATACGAAATATAAAAATTTAAAGCGCTTTTTTCTCGAAACAGCATATTTCGACTAAAACTACTCTTCCATATGACCACAGTTCATTCAAAACGCCATAGCCAACCATAAGGTTGCATCAAACCAGGTTTTTGTGTGCTCCAAAAAGGTTTGAGTTCGTTTCTTATCGTCGCTGGTGCCAGAAAGGAGAGACCAAATACAACACGAGCGTATGGGAACCAATCGTTCGGTTTTTCATGTGGACAAATCGTTGTATGAAATTATTCCTCTATCTATTATATGCTTAGTGGTTGTGTCAACAAGAGATAAAGTTTTAGAACAAAACTTGTGCTAGCGATAAGAAGGATTTCGTCAAACGCATTAATTACGATGTCGTTACATTAATTTCGAATTTATATAGAAGCAAACTACGATATCTTTTCTCCGGAAGAAAGTTTGACAGAATGAAATCCTTGACTTAATAGTTGCTTAAATTAACGATAGCATTATAATATTAAAAGCGGGCTAGTTATCAATATAAGTTCTTGTACAGATATGAATACGATTAATCTTATCAGGGCTTAAAGGGCCAAGGATTATAGGAAAATATGGTTTGCGTTAATTCAAAAACATCTAAGTTTGGATAAATATTGTTTGATGTAGGTACACAGAGAAAAAAAATTAACTAGAAAATTGGTTAATTCAAGAGGAAAAACATACAAAACGGCTTCAACAAGAAATATTTTTAATTTTAACAATTTTTCTTGTTGATAAAATAAAGATTTTTCCCTTTGAATCAACTTTATATCAGGTTGACAGGTTAAATATCTTATATGTCCTACACCGAAAAAAAAATGTATACGAAATCGTCATAATATTGATATTTTTCACTTACAGATGTGAGCCGATACGCAATATTATTAAAATTATACTACCTGTCGTATCAATTCTATACTTTTTTATTTGTCAAGCTTGATACGAAAAAAAGTAAATTTGACATGAATGCATGACAATATTTGAAATGAAAAAATTTCAAATTGATACTAAAAAGGACAATTTGATAAGATTTATGAGATATTGATACGCAAAATATAGTTTTGATACTGATCTAATATGGAAAAGATATTAAAAATGTAATTTATCACCAGAATTGCACGGATATTGAAAATGTAAGATTAATACGAAAAATTGATACGCAAGTGTAAAACATTTCCGTATCAATTTGATGATTTTCGTATCAGAGGAATATTAAAAAATATTAACTTGATATTATAAATATCAGTCTGATATTTTTTAATGCAAAATTGATATTTTTCAATTTATACGAGGATTGATACGGGTTTATCAATCTTCGGATCAGGCGGATTTTTTTCGGTGTATTTTATAAAACAAATGAGAATTATACGCAACGTAAAGAAAGGTTTTTAAACATATTTCCTTTCAAATCAACCCAAATTGTTGTTAACTCAACCATTTTTCTTTTGAATTTTTTGTTCTGCTCGAAAATCAAAAGGACTGTGAATAACAATGAACCCTTTAAAAAGAAATCATGGCTACGTTCGCTCAGTGTACTTTTCTAAAAAGCATATAGTTTGAGCACCATGAAATTTAAAGTCAGAATTTTGAATGGTACATAAATAAGTAAGTTAATGAACGGTGAAATATTTATTCAACACATGACTTCTATTATGAAAAATGCGAGCATTGAATTCGTTTGGACTGCATAAATTTTTTATTGGGAATCAAAAAGGATAAAAAGTTTACGGAGCATATTGATCTGATAACACGTTTCCAGCAGCTTAGTTGTAAGATGAGCATCAAGGTATACTTCATCCAATGCCATTTCAACTGTTTCGCTAATACTTAATATTGGTGATAAAAGTGGAGAATGTGTGAAACAATTTCATCAGGACGTCAGAACTGTGAAGAAGGTTTTTTCACAATAAGTGGTTGCTTTTCAAATTGGTTTCTAAATAAATACAATATATTTGCCTTATTTATTTTATATCTGATACAAAAGCTAATACAAACAATCTGGTTTCTGATTTGAAATCAGCACCTCGATCAAGTATAATTAATCATAATATTTCATGCAACCAAAATACTGTTGCTTTGTGTAGTTGTTTGGTTTTCAATGCCCGAAAAATCTTCGCAACAATCACAACGCTGAGGCTTGACACTTCGCCTGTTACGGAAGAGTTCAACAATATTTTCAAAAAAGATTCTCATTAAGAATGATTAAACAATAAGCTTTACAACCGACTTTCAATTTCCACAATGTCGGAAACGGTTTCACTAGAGGATATTTAAGGAAAATTCCATAATACGCTTGCCTCTATTGCTCTAACGGAGGCGTAAATAACCGTGAAAATGTCAATTTTATTCTAGCAGCACACATTTCAAAAGGGTATCGTCACCTCAATTTGAATGCCTTCATTCATCGCTAATGCAAGAAATACAGTTCGTTACACTTTCATCGAAGAGCGGTCCTTGCAGTAGGATTCTCTTTGTTTAAACTCTGCAACAGGTACACTTTTAGTTATGCCATCAAATTATTACGCTTGGGATCAAAGGGCTTAAAGCTGCATTATGGGTTGCCAGGCTACATGGCAGACGTTGCGAAATTTTCGCATGAGGTGAGAGAGTTTCACATCCTTCGAACACATTTTCTACTGAGCTCATGTTAAATGGTGAGCATTTTGGTGAAAATTTCAATAGGGTGAGCGTGAAAGTAGACATTCGACGTGGGAAGCATGCGAAAGAAAGTTATCTTAAGATTTGTAAGGAAGTAAGATATACATACAGACCGCAATAAACCTGACCCCGACTAAAAAAAAGAATAGACACTTAGAATATACACAGAGAAAAAAATCAACCAGAAAACTGGTTAAATCAAAAGGAAAAACATACAAAACGGCTTCAACAAAGAATATTTTTAAATTTAAAAATTTTTCTATTTGGAAAAAATGAAGATTTTCCTTTTGAATCAACCATTTTTCAGGTTGAATTGAAATGATAATTTTAAAAAATGGATTTAAATTTAAATTGTTGAAATAACCATGGACATAATTGAAATGGCAAGATAAATTTTAAAATAAAAAAATTACTAAAATACCTACAAAAGAAGAAATATCAAACCAAATTTATTTAATGTTCCAAGCATATAGAACTAAAGGTCTAACTCTTCTTCTTCCAAATCCCTGCAATGTTTTAGAGCTACGCTGCTTCAACATAGGCATATAGCATGAGGAAAAGAGAAGCATGGTATGGCAGCGAAATATTTACAGTATGCAAAACTCGTATTCATACACCTCAAAATTTCAGTGAAAAACTGATTTTTACTGCCATAAAAATAGAATTTTGGATGAAAACTCATAAAAAGCATTACTTTAATGCAAATCAAGCAGAAAAACAAACAAAAGATATTATAGTTTTCAAAATATAAGAAAATTTGTTATTTTGGCACGCAAAATTCGTATTCATACATCTGTTTAGTTTCTATTTTTAACAGCTTTTTATTAAGAATTAATATTTCGTGGGATATCCTCGTTGTTTTATAACAGCGTTCAAACGTTTTTTCATTGATTTCACCAATTTTTTTGTCAAAGATGGGGATATTTTTTGCCATTCCCATTGTAAAATGCGTTTCAGATCAGTAGCATCTCTAATTGTATGCTTTCGAACTCTTTTTTTCAAAATCGACCATAGATTCGCAACAGGATTGATATCAGGACTCTGCGGTGGTGTTTTCAAATAATATGGGCAGTTATAAAGGATCCATAAACGTGTATCAAAAGCTGTGTGCTTGGGGTCGTTATCCTGTTGAAACATATATCGCCCTGTCAGCCCCAAATATTGTGCACTGGGACCCAAATTGGTTTTTAAAACATCAATGTACTTTCTTGTGTTCATTATGCCAGGGATATGAGCCAGCTTTCCCACGCCTGCAGCAGCGAAACAGCCCCAAATCATGACGGAGCCCCCGCCGTGTTTAACTGTTGGCAAAAGGTTCTTGAAATAAAGCCTCTTAATTTTTTCTCGCCATATTTTAGTGATTCAATCGGACACTTTTATGTTGAATTTACATTCATCGGAAAATATAACACACTTCCAGAAACGCAACCCATTTAAATATACTTTTTGGCAAATTGTACTCTTTTGATGCGGTTAATTCGACTTATAAAAGGCTTTCGTGCCGCAATTCTGAGATAATTTCTTACAGTTTGGGCTGTTACTGATATTACGTAAGTAGGCTTTCCACTAAATATGGTGCTGAAGTTGTTGGATCTTTCCGAATTTGCCTTATTAAGAAGGACTGATGTCTACGAGTAAGTTTTTGTCTGGGTCCATTACGTTTTTTCTTCTGCACGTATCCTTGACTTTGAAACATTTTGACAATGTACTGAACCGTAGAATGGGTTCTATTTATTATTTTTGCTATTTCACGCAGTGACTTGCCTTCTTTGTGCAGTTTAAGTACGAGTTCGCGAATTTCATTTTCAACTTCTGTTCCTTTACGTCCCATTGCTTCAAAAAACGAATTGAGTCGAAAATGTCAAGTTATAACTATAGATAAAAATCTGGACAATTGCTAAACAGCTGTTTTTGACACATTAAATAAGTAGATGTTATCCGAGGACCACATTTGGTTGCTGTATGAATACGAATTTTGCGTGCCAAAATAACAAATTTGCTTATATTTTGAAAACTATAATATCTTTTGTTTGTTTTTCTGCTTGATTTGCATTAAAGTAATGCTTTTTATGAGATTTCATCCAAAATTCTATTTTTATGGCAGTAAAAATCAGTTTTTCACTGAAATTTTGAGGTGTATGAATACGAGTTTTGCATACTGTAGTTCTGCTCTGGTGAATTGCATTGCCACTTATATTTTAAATTTTGGGAGATTTTCGATTCATTACATATAAAATATCTACCAAAATCATAAAATGATATGAAAAGCTTCAATAACATAAAACTAATCAAGGAAACTTAATATCAAGGAGAAATAGATATTGGTTTTTTTAGTCCTACCCCGTCCACATAACTTTTTGATCACACTGTTTGATAGATTCTATGTACAATCAAATTCGTAGCCGCTGTCAAAAATTTATGTCAATTTATTTTTGCATTATTTTTGCATTAAATTGAGGGCTTTATTTAAGATAGTTAGAATGACCCGATTTAGGTCAAATATGCGCCGTTTTGTTCGATAACTTGTTGAAATTTTAAAGGTAATTTCATTATGCCTCTCTCATAGAAGCCCTCGTTCCTATTAGCAAAAAATTGAGACAGTCGAATTTCAGAAGACTCTCTTGAAGCGAATGTTTCACCAGCAAAATTGTTCGCCATGGACAGGAACAGATGGTAATCACTTGGTGCCAGGTCCGGACTATAAGGTGGATGCAGAAGAACCTCCCAACCAAACTCCCGGAGCTTCTGGCGAGTCACTATCGATGTGTGTGGCCTGGCGTTGTCCTGATGGAACACAATTCCTCTCCTATTGGCCAAAGCTGGCCGCTTATGGGCGATTGCTTCCTTCAGACGGTCCAATTGTTGACAGTAGAGTTCCGAGTTAAGAGTTTTGCCGTATGGGAGCAGCTCATAGTAGATAATTCCCTGCCAATCCCACCAAACACACAGCAAAACCTTCCTGGCCGTTAATCCTGGCTTGGCCATCGTTTCCGCCGGTGCACCGTGTTTCGACCACGACCGTTTTCGCTTGACGTTGTCGTAAGTGACCCACTTTTCATCACCAGTCACCAACCGCTTCAGAAATGGGTCGATTTTGTTGGGGTTCAACAGCGATTCGCAGATGGAAATTCGGTCTATGAGGTTTTTTTGCGTTAACTCGTGTGGCACCCATACATCGAGCTTCTTTGTGTATCCAGCCTTATTCAAATGGTTCCAAACGGTTTTTTGTGCAATCTTTAGCTCTTTTGCAATCGAAACAGTGCTAACATGACGGTCGCACTCGATAATTTCCATGATCTTATCGACATTTTCGACAATTGGCCTTCCAGTGCGTGGTGCATCCTTGACATCGAAGTTACCGGAACGGAATCGACGAAACCAAAAGTGCGCATGATTGGCTGTTACAGTATCAGGTCCATAAACGCTATTCACATTTTCAGCCGCCTGGCTTGCGTTTTCTCCCTTATCGAAGAAAAACTGTAAAATGTAGCGAATTTTCTCTTTGCTGATGTCCATCTTTGACAAGCTCTCAAACAAAACTGAATCAATCAATCAAAAAAGTGTCAAAAAAGCTTTTTTAGTAGGAACTGTCATCTTTCTAATGCCCCCTAGCGGAACACGATCGGACTTATACAACGCGAGATGCAGATAAATAACGCCATCTATTGGAAAAATAATGGATTTCTTTTTACTACACCTAATATTATAAAATTAAAACATTCGTGCACATTAAGCAAAAACATATTGTAATACATTTATTAAAGTTTCAATTATGAACTTTTCAAGCAATATAAAAAACCGAGCCGACGCCGTGCTTCTTTGATAATTTTCACATTTCGTCCCCTCAGAAAACGACTGTCGTATGTCCCATAAGAAATACATGCGACATTCGAAAGTTGTTTTCTGAGGGGACGATTTGTCATCCGATTATTGAGTTCTGTGGCTTTAAATATTCGTTACGATTTTTGCAAAAACTGATATATCATATATGCCTAATATTGGGATAATTTGCACTGGTTGCTGAGATAGTGCTCGATAAGTGAGTGAAAGTAGCGAAAAATATCAGCGAAAAATGGCCCTTCTGACCTCACAGAAGCCACAATTCAAGTCGTAGGGTGGTTTTTATGCACTTAAAATATGCGTACGGTCTCCAAATTTCCGTATTAGGTCTATCTTGGCTATTTTATACGGTAATAGAGTTATGGCCTGAAATATGGGGCAAAGTAGAGAAGATATACTTTTTTTACATTTAGGGCCATATCTCGGAAACGCTACTTAAATCCATCAAACCAATGATCTTTTTAGAATGACGGAGCCCTAAGCTAACATTAAATAACCAATAGACATAAAGGGCAGAAATGAGTAGGACTCAACACACTTCGAACTTTCAAAACGATTTGAAACCCGGTTTATGGATGCGTTCTGAGTTAAAGCAGTTTCAATCAGACCGGCATAAGCGCCCGTATAAACGTGGTATATGTTAAAGTGCTTCCGTTTTGACGGGGTCTGTATAGCACACACCATGTTCTAAAGAGACATAAATCAAAATTTGTCATTTTTAAGAAAAAGCAAAAATCAAAATGCGTCGCAGTGTCAATCAAAGCAAAAAAAAAGGCATTGACGGGATATTCTCGACTTTTTAGAATAACAAAAACGGAATAGAATTTTCCGTGCAGGTAGAGAGGTGAACTTTGATCAAGTTCCATATGTTAACTCAACATTACACGATTTTTGAGTTGTGTCACCTTTGAAAAGCGTGTGTGATATGTAAAAGACTGAGTTTTATGATTTAGAAGTCATCCTATCGTTTGCGTGCATCTATTGAGAGACAATATGTACTATTTTGAACAACTCTTGAGTATCTTATTTATTTGAATTCATTTAATTCTTGAAAGTCGAACAATTTGTGCAGCCACAAAGCTTATTAGTTTCAAAAGCATTGCGACGAATGAGTAAGCATATTTGCAGATGAATAAACTTCAATCAAAGCTTTTAGTTAATGAGATTAACTTGTGTGTTACGCAGATCATATAATATTTGTTCCGTTGTACTATGGGCGGAAAGCCCAAAAAAAGCGGCAAAAATATGAAGGACTCTTCCAATAAGAACGATTTTTTCGTTAAGGGGGTTTTTAGGGTCGCTGATTTCAATTCTGGTATCTGATTTTCAAAAAAACAAAATGGCCGATCCAACATGGCGACGAAATATTTTTAAAACGGATATTTTTCCAAAAAACTTTATCACAATTGGGTTTTGGGGTGGCTGATTTAAAATCTGGTGTCAGATTTATATTAACTGAATTTTTAGCATAAGTCAGCACGAATAATATGGAATTCGTAACTTATAAATCACTACCGCAAAACATAAATGAAATTTTTTAAACTATTAAAAATTAAAAAAAAAAAGTTCACTTTTTTTGTCGATGCCATTTCTGCATCACCAATACGTCCTTTCAATTTTAAAGCGACCCAATTCAAAACAGCATCGTTATCTTTGTTGTTGTCGACCCAAAATTGAAAAATTTTGGAGTTTTTAATCGTAATTGATTCTGAAAAATTATAATTTTACAAATGATTGGCAAATATCTGCAGATAATTTTATGATCATAAGAAAGTAGATACTACAGCCTTCTAAAAAATTATAAAATTTTTCGACAATCCGTGACAATCCCGTTACTTCTACTCCACGAAACACAAATTTAATAAAAAGGAAAAGTCGAAAAAGATGATACACTTCAAAAGACTGCAGCACCAAAACGAAGGCAACTTAAATAAAGAGGAATTAATATTTCGCTCAACATACCTTTGCAAAACTTTGCATTGTTAAAAAAAAAAATTAATATCACAATACTTTTGAAGCAATGCGCTTTCGAATCAGAACAAAATATCATGCGTACGAAATGTCAAAACGAAGAAAACACAAAACAACAGTTTTGACGTCCCGTAGGGCAAAACGGTTGAGAGCTATCATATAATATTTATATAATAATTTTTCTCTTATTTGAAGTATCTCAAACCAATAGGAATAGAAATTTTTTAAAAAACAACAAATATAAAAATAACTTTTTGCCGCATAAACTGGTCTTCTGAACCATTGTGCGCGTTGGTGAACGCAAGGATTTACCGCAAACAAATGATGTTAAACAAAGACATAGTCAAGAGCTTACTTATCTTGCGTTAATTAAGAAGATTTAAAGCCTTTGAATAGCAACCATGATGAATTGAAACATAAGTATATGAATTATGACACTAAGCCTCCCACTGATGCGGTGTCTCTCCAGTTGCTTGAGGCTAAAGATCACATAATTGAGCTTACAATGTTACTGTCTTATTTCAGTTATGTCATTCCCATTACGTCCTACCATTTATTTTTTTGTGCTTCAAAATTGTATCAAATTTTCTTTCATATTTGCTTTCTTGTTTTCGTAATTCATCGACCAATTTTCTTTGGTTTATGTTGCAAGCTGCAATGTTGCCCTACGAACGGGAAAAAAGCAATTGCAAATAATATTACAATATCACCCAACAAAAGAAGGCCCCCAACAATGGCGGCAACTCCAAGTCTTTTGCATCGAATAAGTTCTTGAAACGGGTTTGGAGCCTAAAATGTTGCCGGACAAACTCTTGAGGTTAAAGTCATGCAGGTTTTATGCAGTTTTTTTTTTTTTTTGTGTCAGAGTATTTTCAACGCTGCTTTTTTGTATTTTTATCATTAATTACACTAGTTTACACATAATAAATTTTGGCGTGTTCAGGAGATCTTAATGCACTTTTCCCATAGACTTTGGCCTTCTAAACACGAAAATAATATAAAAAAATTTTTTCATGGAAGCGTTTATTTTATATTAATTTAAAAAAAAAAAAGTTTTTTTTCGGAGATATTATAGATTTTTTGAGCAGAACTCGGCCATGCATTGACCAATTCAAATAAAGTACCACTCAAACTAAAGAAAACTAAAGCCTCTAAGACTTTTTCCTACATAGTTTTAAGATTGGTAGGGAAACTAAGATTCTGTAGACCTATAAACCTAAAAACAAATATTTTTGTAGCAAAAATACATGTTCCTTTTTCATTTATCGGCATCTAAAAAATAGATTCCAAAAAGACAATTTTTTCTTTACATTTTTGATTTAAAGGTGGGTCCTTACCCAACAAAACAGTATATTAGTTTTTAAAATCCATGGATAAGTGGCGAAGTTATAACTTTATAAGTGAGGGGATAAAGCCAATATAAGCAATGAAAATAAAAAATTTAAACCGTATCGCAAAAATACATTGCATACTCTAAGGCTAAATTTGTCATTCTCATTGCTTATAAAATCAAGTGTAGAGAAAGTGAATCCTTAGTTGAGGATAGACAAAAACCCAAAGGGGAGCCAGCGATAACGTTTCGCTCTGAATTCGGTGTCGCCCCATTCAATTCGCGGATTTTGCGGCGCCGTAAATAAAAATAAAGATAAGTATCGTGATAAACATACATACTTACGTGTTTTGGTTTAACATCGTAATCCAATTACAGTCATACACAAGACAGAGACAACTGGTCTCTGCAGCTGTTTACAGCTGTCAGCTGCTCTAAGAAGAAGTGATGCCAATTGATAGATCACCTCCTAGCTCAGCAACTTCCCGCTAGGAAAATTACATCAGATGATGTCAAAATAGACCAGTCCACCAGTTTACAATCAGGTACAAGTCAATTTTCAAACATAAAAAGCCATTTCGAGAGGCAAAGATCGCACTCCGTTAGTGGAATAAATTGCTATGCAATTAAAGAAAATAGCTCAAACAGCACTCCCAATAGTATTGAACCTGTTTCACCTGCAGCCACTATTCCTAGTGCCAAAATTACAAAAAATTTTACCCACACAAATTTAAAAGTTGATTCGGATATCAACCAAAATAAAATGAATAAAAAAGAAAACGTACAGCAGGCGGTGCTGATCGGTATGCATCGATATGTTAATATAACTAAGAGAAAAAGAAGCCCTGCCGGAAAAAATGACACTAGGGCCAAGCTCAACAAAACGGAAACTCCTTCTTTCCAAAAAGCCTTAACGGGCAATCGTTTCGCCGCTCTAGCTGAAAATGTGAGTGAAAATTCCGAATCTCAGCCAGAGAAAAAACTTAAATCGCCTCCAATCTATTTGCGCGAGCGGAGCTCTAGTGCACTTGTTGCCAAATTGGCTAGTCTGTTAAGAAATAACAACTTTCATGTTGTTCCCTTAACAAAGGGTAACATACACGAAACAAAAATCCAAACCAACACCGAGGACAATTTCCGCAGGGTTGTAAAAGAGTTTGAATCTACTAATAAAAAATTTTTATACCTATCAGCTAAAGAGTAGCAAAGGTATCACAGTGGTGATCAAAGGTATTGAAGCAGACGTCGACATAAATGAAATAAAAGATGCGCTGGGAGAAAAAGGCTTCCACGTTAAATCGGTTATAAATATATTTAATAAATCAAAAGTTCCACAGCCTATGTTCAAAGTTGATCTGTTGCCTGACAACTTAAAGCTTAAAAAGAATGAAGTCCATCCTATATATAATTTACAATACTTATTGCATCGCAAAATATCGGTCGAAGAGCCACATAAAAGAAATGGTCCTATTCAATGTACCAATTGTCAAGAGTTTGGACATACAAAATCTTATTGCACATTGCGCACCGTGTGTGTAATATGTGGCGAGCTTCATCATAGCTCAGTCTGTAATAAAAAAACAATTGATGATCGCAAATTACTGAAATGCAGTAACTGTGAAGGAAACCATTCTGCGAATTACAGAGGATGTCTAGTTTATCAAGATCTGAAAAAACGAATCAATATTAAAAAAGAATCAGCTCGTAATCCTACAAAAAATATTACTGTTTCGGTACCATTATCCTCTCACAACCTTAATTTGAATCCTGTAACTCCAGGAGTTTCTTATGCAAATGTACTTAAACCTTCGCCCTCTGTTAGTCCTCCTACTAACAACAATAGTAGTCTTGAGATAATGATATCAACTCTAACTCAAAGTTTGTCCCAATTTATGCAAACAATGCAAAGCTCACTAGACAGAATTGTGCAAATGCAAACACAATTAATGACAGCACTTTTAGCAAAAATATGAGCGTCTTAAAAATTTGTGCGTGGAATTCGAACGGGCTAACCAAGCATAAACTGGAAATTCAAAATTGTTTAAATCACGAAGAAGTTGACGTAATGCTTCTCTCTGAAACTCATTTAACAAATAAGAATTTCTTCTCAATCCCTGGTTATATTTTCTATCAAACTAACCACCCAGACGGCAAGGCGCATGGAGGCACTGGTATACTTATTCGTCGAAGAATCCAGCATTTTCCTTTAGATTTATATAGTTATGATTTCATTCAGGCATCAACAGTTTGCGTAATAATGAGAGGTAAAAATCTCGTTTTATCGGCGATTTATTGCCCACCTCGATTTAATGTAACGGAAAAAATGTTCGTGGACTACTTTGAGACATTGGGTGAAAAATTTATAGCAGCAGGAGACTATAATGCAAAGCATACTTTCTGGGGCTCCAGAACATGCAATCCTAAGGGTCAACAACTATACAAGGCAATTATAAATAAAAATAATTCTCTTGACTTTGTATCGCCGAGGCAGCCAACTTACTGGCCAACAGATCTTCAAAAAATTCCTGACCTCTTAGATTTCGGAATCACTAAGGGTGTTGCAAGAGAACTTATTTCAGCAAAAGCGACAACTGACCTCTCCTCCGATCATTCGCCTGTTATGTTCCTCTTACATAAGTTTCCAAAAGAAGTTGAAGGTCCTCTCAGCTTAACAAATCCAAGGACTAACTGGCTAAAGTACAAAAAGTATATAAGTTCCCACATTCATACAAATTACAAAATCGCATGCAATGAGCATATTGATGATGCCGTAATTGTTTTCAATTCTATACTAGAATCAGCAGCAAAAAATTCTACCCCATATTTTAAAAAAAGAATTAGGAAAACACTGACCAATATAGAAATCGAAAATCTCGTTGCCGAAAAACGAAGATTCAGGCGCGAATGGCAACGATTCCGCTCGCCAATTGCCAAAGATAGACTAAAAGAGGCTGAAAAAAATCTTAGACTTGCTCTAGCTAGGGATAAGGAAACTGAAAAACGTCATTTTATCCAGAACCTTACGCCCAGAGGCGTTAATCGAGAGTCCTTGTGGCTAGCGAGCCGCGGTTTTAAAACTCCAGTATATAGTGAGTCACCTATCCGTAGACCTAATAGTGGTTGGGCACGCTCCGACGAAGATAAAGCAACGGTCTTTGCATTGCACCTCAGTAAGGTTTTTCAACCAAATCCGAGCACTACTCAAATCAATCTCCCAATTCTAACTGAAAACGCCCACAGAATTCACATAAACATTAGACCAAGTGAAGTTAATAATTCCATAAAAAATGAAATGGTCTGTAAAAAAGCCCCAGGGCATGATCTAATTACATCAAAAATGTTAAAACAGCTACCTTCCGTTGCAGTATTATTTTTAACAGTCCTATTTAATTCTATTATAAAGCACGGATACTTTCCAAAAGATTGGAAACGGTCGGTAATTAAAATGGTATCTAAGCCAGGAAAAGATCCTACCCAAGCTTCCTCTTATAGACCAATTAGCCTGCTCCCTTGCCTCTCAAAGTTATTCGAAAAAATATTGCTATCCAAATTAACACCATTTCTTCAAGAACAGCATATTGTTCCCTCCCACCAATTTGGATTCAGAAAACATCACGGCACTATTGAGCAAGTTAATCGTATTACGAATGAAATTCGACTTGCATATGAACATCGCGAATACTGCTCAGCAGTATTCCTAGACATCCAGCAAGCTTTCGATAAAGTTTGGCATGAAGGATTGTTATATAAAATCAGAAGCTTACTTCCTGTAAATGTCCACGCGATATTTGAGTCATACCTAGAACATAGAACGTTCCAAGTAAAACATAATTCGTTCACAACAAAAACTTTTGAAATTTATGCAGGAGTCCCTCAAGGGAGTGTTGTTGGGCCTTTTCTTTATCTTTTGTATACAGCAGATATTCCAAACAGCGATCGAGTATCGATTTCGACATTTGCTGACGACACAGTGATATTAAGTCGTCACAAGGATATAAGTACGGCAACTTCTAAGCTCCAAAACCACCTCAACGAAATCCAAGACTGGCTAACTAAATGGCAAATTCAAATAAATGAGCTTAAATGTCGGCATATAAATTTCACGCTCAACAGAAAAGCTTCTCCGGATATTTTTCTGAACAACATACGCATCCCTCAATGTGAAGAAGTTACCTACCTCGGAATTCACTTAGACAAAAGATTGACATGGCGCAAGCATATCGAGGCCAAGAGAACGCAAATTAAACTAAAAGCCAAAAGCTTGCACTGGCTAATAAATAACCGCTCTCACCTAAAATTAGATTTTAAAGTCCTTCTGTACAAGCAAGTCATAAAGCCAATATGGACGTATGGTCTGCAATTGTATGGATATGCAAGCGCTTCAAATATTGACATTCTGCAGAGAGCACAATCCAAAATCCTAAGAACTATTACAGGAGCTCCTTGGTTTATTACAAATGAACGCATCCATAGAGAGCTCAACGTAGAACTGGTTAAAATGGAGTTCGCCAAAGTCAAAGAAAAGTATTTTTGTAAACTGCAAGCACACGTGAACCAACTCGCGCGTAGACTATCAAATCCAACTCACCATTCGAGGCTCAAAAGAAATGATCGGCCAGCGGCCCCAAGTCATACTTTACAACAGGTGCAATCCATGCACATTCATCAACACAGCTTTCCTAGCTGATCGTCATCTCGGTGGGTGCACTCCATGCACCCTTGCAATCCACGCACACCCTAGCTTCTTAAAATCGTCGTTTCCGCAAACAACACCGTCAATACTACATGTGTTTCTTCACACATCAGCAATTCCTGTTTGCAATCCTCTGCTTTACCGTTTCATCGAGCTTCTTATGCTCTCCAACACCGACTCAATTACATGTGATCCTACACACACATCATAAAAGCCCAGTCTTCTTAAGCCGAGGCCCGTAATTACCAAAAAATTACATTCATAAACGTTTCTATAATTCGGAATATGCTCTGTGATATGTAATTGTGTTAAATTAGGTGTAAGATTTTAAAAGTTATTGATAGACTCCTATCCTAAAGGAGTGATCCAATAAATAATATATAATGTTTAAAAAAAAAAAAAAACTAGTGTTATCTCTGTTAAAACATGTGGAAATGATTATGTCGCAATAAGTTTGGTTAAAAGGTTCCTTTGACCGAAGAATATTTAATTTTTTTTTGCGATTCGAAAACATCTGAGGATATACTATAACTACTCCTTGCTCAAGAAATAAATGAAATTCCATCCAAAGAAAATCGGTTATTTTGACTTTATTACATTTGATTAAATACTTGGCGAGCTAAAAGCGTACATTTTTCAAAAGACCATCGAAGGTTTCAAAAGAAGTTTCGCTTGTTAATCCTTTGAATCCTTCTTGGAATATTATGCATTCCGCTCAAATGAATCCTCCTGTGAAGTCAAGTGAATAGAAAATTAGAAAGCATAGAAAAATACTGCATTCAAAAAACTTTTTCCACATTTCTTGAGTCCTCAAATTCGACAGAAAAGCGCCCAACATTCGAAATCAGGAATCCCTTTAACCATTTCTCAAAGAAATAAAGTTGACTTGCAGTGCTTTAGAAACACCCGGGTTGCTTTAAAGCTCGAAGGATTTTGCATTTGACTTTCGATGACATTGAATTCTATTGAAAAAATTACAAAATATTTCATAACTTTAGTTTTTCAAAAGATTCCTCAAAGTGTTTTCGCAAGAAAGTTTTTGCAAGCGGTTTCAAGAGAATGTTTTTGAATGAATAATTTCATTTTGAATGATTAATGCGTCCCAACAAAGCGCATTTGAATGTATTAAATTCAGCTTAAAAGTATTAAAACACAAATTCCTGCCTTATGAACTACAATAAGATTTTTCGTGGAGACTTTAAAAGCAAACTTAAGGTTTATCTCGTGTGAGACACATTTGGAATACGCATATTCCAGAAAAATCATCGAATCAAAAATTAAATAAAAAAACCAAATTTAAAACGCTTCAAGAGCTATCCGATTGCATTTCGGTTGTAGCTTTTCTTCTTTTCGAAGAGGGAGAACACAGGATCCGAAGTTCCTATTCTGCGCAGCCTAACAATCTTGACTGACAATAAATCCCACGCCCAATTTTTTCGGCAAAAGGCCCCTGAAACCGAAACCACATCCCACGAGAGCTCAAAAAGCTTTGGTTGGAATGCCGAGACACTCCACTCAAATCGTCATCAGAAAAATCTGTTTATTCACAGGCACAAAATCCTTTAAAAGAACGTTTCAGGCAAACAATTCAAAGAAATAGCAGGATATTGCGACGGTAATTTCCTTCGACTGGTGAAAAAGTCAACAAACAACAAAACTTTAAGAAGCCTTAAGCTACGTTACCTCAAAAGCCCTTTCAGGAAGCCTCTTTCAAGAGTAAAGCCACCCAAGCGCCTGTTTTGGTTAATTAAAATAGAATGGTCTGCTTACGATTTTGCCGGTTTGATAAACGTCTTTAAGGTTTGACAGAGTACCTGAGAATCCTCTGATGTTAGTATGAGATCAAATGGCAAGAAATAAGTCACTTGGGATAGTTTTATTTCGCACTTAGCTAAACACTTTTCAATGTTTCAGACGTATGATGATAATGTTGCTTAGTCGACTTTTCACCACGCTCTGAGCGGACGGAAGCAGCTTGGGAGCAGTTAAAAAGCTGTCGACCTCTTATCTAGATCGGTATACTTTATATGATTTGGAGTGTCTTCCTTTTCTGAATTTCTTGTTAAACTTTTGGCAAATAGCTATTGATATAAAAAGTCCCTCTTAATGCAAAATACTCTCATGAACAATTGAAGCCAAATTTTACGCTGGAAACTTAAAGTGACTGCCGGCACAAATGATTTCTGAAAGCCGGAATATCACAAAAGCATTTGATTGTGATTGAACCGATGTCAGCAGCTAAAATGATGTGCAGTTCAGCTCTTCAGCGAGTTCATTTGAGTCTGTCAATCAATTATTACCAAATTAATAACTTCTTTGCGCTAGTGCTTCGCATTAGTAGAAGGAAATACATTAAGGAGCTGGCAGTTTAAAATTAGGAGCTCTAAAGCATTTGGTGCTCCTTTTGTTTGTATTTCGAAAGGAGAAACTGGGTCAGGCCACGAGAAACGTGACATAGTGGGTCTGGGATTTTGATTTTTGGACCTTACATCCAAAGATTATAGCCGTTCATAACTCCCCATAATATATAAGAGAAAAATTCCCTCAGTTGTTGTTGTTGTTGCAATTTGAAAATCGAAAATTTGACAATTTTTCAATATTTCTCTTTTACTCATAATATTATATCTAAAATAAGACTTGAGATAAATGAAAAATTCTTTCTTTACTCGTTTAAGAATAAATGAAGAAAAAAATTAAAATTCGAAAAATAGTATACACTGAAAAAAACTGTTCGTAAATTCGAATTTAAAATAAACATTTGCGATTTGTATATAGAGCCGGAGCTAGAAAAATAACCAATTGTACATTATTATGTAGACCATTGAGCTGCGTTTCAGAAACAATAAAAAAAAATTTGTATTTCCAAGGAATTTCCGACACAGCGTTTTTTGTGAGACAACCTTCATATAAAAAGGCGCAAAACCATATGAAAAGCTTTTATTTCATGTTTGCAGACAACAAATAATATGAAGGTAGGAATAACAAAAACAATGTGTTCTTAAAACTCATTTAGTGCATAAGCACTTAAATGCTCAGTCAGGGGAGGCAAGTTCCAAAAATATTGGGGGGGCCAAAAAAAATTGTATGCAGGGAACAATACGCAGTGTTTAGTAGATGTCAAATTTTGAAAAAGTGCAGTATATCTACTGCAATTGGAATAAAGTTCTAACCCGTCTCGGAATGGGAAAGATATCGATACTTATAGACAATCTTTGACACATATTTTGGTTGGATTGGGTTGGAACCAGTGTTCGGAGAATTCTGCACGAATGTGAAAAGTGGGGTGGCACAGGCATGTAAATTCGAATAACCGGAACTTCAAAATTATAGTAAATTAGAAATATGAAAGATGATTAATCTCAGATGAATTATGGGGATTGCAGATAAAAGTGTGATATTCTAGAATATCTTTACAAAATTTTCAAATATTTCTTTCAGTTGCCGAAATATTGGGGGGGCATGGCCCCTCCAATAAAATTTTTGGAGGGGCAAAAAGTGCCTTGCCCCCCCATAGTTGCCGCGCCTGTGCTCAGTTCATGAACTTTTCATGCGTAAATAAAAGCTGCAGTGGAGAGAAACCGATTTTCATATGGTTATGCGCCTTCTTATATGAAGGTTGTCTCACAAAAAACGCTCTGTGTCGGAAATTCCTTGGAAATACAAATTTTTTTTTATTGTTTCTGAAACGCAGCTCAATGGTCTACATAATAATGTACAATTGGTTATTTTTCTAGCTCCGGCACTATATACAAATCGCAAATGTTTATTTTAAATTCGAATTTACGAACAATTTTTTTCAGTGTATACTATTTTTCGAATTTTAATTTTTTTCTTCATTTATTCTTAAACGAGTAAAGAAAGAATTTTCCATTTATCTCAAGTCTTATTTTAGATATAAAATTATGAATAAAAGAGAAATATTGAAAAATTGTCAAATTTTCGATTTTCAAATTGCAACAACAACAACAACTGAGGGAATTTTTCTCTTATATATTGTGGGGAGTTATGAACGGCTATAATCTTTGGATGTAAGGTCCAAAAATCAAAATCCCAGACTCACTATGTCACGTTTCTCGTGGCCTGACCCAACTATAATATTTCTCTGCAGAATGTGAAGAAATTTCTATGAAAAGAGTTCACCGTACGTTTGAAATCAAATTTGATACCAATTTTAACTCATAGCCCTGAAAAATGTTGCATCAAAATGTTCATAGAAGTTTTATCTTAGGGTCTACCTTAAATGCTAAATCTTCTATTTATGGTTAAAAGTAAAAGGTAAACGAGCAAACGAACTGGTCTTTCTTGTCAAAACACAATTTACCCCATGAAAACTACAATTTATTGTATGCAATGAATATACCTTCAAATGACAAAAAAAAAAAACCAAAGGAAAAGTTATTTTCATCGTCAGCGGTAAACAAAAGGATGAAACTATGCAAAAACCATCGGAAAGCAGAGAAGCGAAAACATAGCCCCTAAAGGATGGAAAAGTCCTTATTTTGTAATGGAAAATTTTTACACAAATATTTTTTTTCTGCTCATTTACAGTCGTTCATAAGCTTTTTATTCTTATTTGCTGCAAAAAGAAAATGAAGCTTGTGATATTTTCTCCCTCTCGTAAAGGATAAATGCTTTTGGCTTTTCTTCTTCTCAACTTATCTTTTAATCTTCCTCTTTCGGATTTTCTCAACAACTTAATTATAGAGCTCAGTTGACAAGCATTAACTGATGGCAAACAGGTCCGAAAAGTTCCGTGGAAAATTGCTCCGGAAAATACGAGAAGAATGAACGAACTTTTTTAATAAGAAAGTCATTTCGTTCAACGAAATTATATTTAAAGTGCGATTTGTATAACTTTTTCAACAGAATTCTATTCACAGCAGATTAAGGCATAATTATCCTAGAATTCAATCACAAACCAAAAAGGGAGAAAGAAAATAAGTTTGTTGGTGCACTGAAAAAATTTTGCATCGTTGTTTCTACGATAGGAAGACGTAGAAAAATAGAATAGAATCTACGTAAAATACAATAAGTTCTACTGTAAATTTAATAGTTTCTAATGCTTCCCACTTACATTGATATAATAAAACTAGCAAGCTCAAGTCATATCTCGCGATGGCGTAGTTGAAGTGTGCTAGATTTATAATCTGGAAGGTCCGAGTTTTCGAACCCTGTCAAATAGAAAAGAATTTGTGGAAAAATGGAGAATAAAACAGGCAAGTAAATTTCAAGGCAAATATTACGGGGAAACAGAAAGTAAGTTGCCAACCAAATAAATAGAGTTGCTTTCATTGCGCCTTCCAAAACGTCACGCCACAAGCTCTTTCACGAAATTCCTATAGAATCTTTTTTAATTTTTTAAGCATAAAAACATTGGTAAAATCTTTTATTTCTCAGTTTTTTAAATAATATAAATGTTAAATTAGCTAGTTTTCAAAAAAAAAAAAATACGCTCGCTGGAGCAGGGATCGAACCCGCCGACAATAATTCATATCAAAATTAAGAAGTTATCGAAATTTACTTCAAGGTTTGAAATCGTAGTTCCTATGATCAGCTGAACTTGTAGAAGTCGTTTTTATTTTATCATCAAGAAGTTTTCCATATCCTTCAACAGAAATAAGAGGATGTTTCAATAAGATTTTCTTTATGCATTCAAAGAGTTTTTTCTATGGAAAAATCGTATTATTCACATAGTTTAAGCAGATTTATCTATATAATCGCTCAATAAGGGGATCTTATTGATTTTATGCGGTCATATTTTTCTGTGTGTAGTTAACACTGTTCTAAACACTGACCTACCAAGGACGGAAAAATTTAAATATCTTGGGTCGACACTTTCTGCTGACCGGACGATCACTCGCGAAGTTACTGAGAGAGTTAACGCTGCTTGGCTCAAGTGACGTTCAACGACTGGTCGCGTTTTGCGGACCCCCGGGATAGACCGGGATAGTTAAGCACGCAAGAAGAAGAAGTTAACACTGTTCAAAAGTCTATCTATATCCATAAACATGCGAAATCTATACTAAGAATGAAAACTTTTGACGGTCTACTGAAGATTGCAAGTAGTGTCCACTCAAGGTGAATCATACGATTTCAAGTGAGCCACCAAAACATATTCCAACATCTACTTCAATTTCCAAGTTATTTTGAACAAACAAATTCAATGCCCAAACTATACAAATATACATACTTCTTAAGTTTAACAATTCGTTTTTGGCACTATTCGTAGCAGGCACCAATATGCACAATGTTATAAAACGCAAATTATTTTCATTTTTTATACCCAGCGTAAGCAGGGTATATTAGTTTTGTGCAAATCTTGTAACAGCCAGAACAAAGCTCAGTAGATATAGACATATACATATATATATTCTTGATCAGGATCAAAAACTGAATCGATCAAGACAGGTCCGTCTGATCGTCTGTCCATCCGTCTGTGTCCGGATCTCCTCCGAAACGGCTGGACCAACCAAGTCGAAATTCGGCATACAGATATATCGGGATCCGAGTATGATCCTAAGTTTAAATGGGAGACATCCGCCCACTACCACGCCCACAAATGAATTAATGTATTTTCAGTAAAATGCTTGTAACTTCCGAACCACTCACAACCAGAGCTCAGAGATTTCTCTCAACCGTTTCGAAACATTGTCAAAAAACTGTTCTTGAATGATAAAATAAACAACTCACAATGAACAACCGAAATCTCTCAACGCAACTGTAAAGGTTTCTTTGAGAGCGTAACCGTTTACGCATCAAAATAAAAATTGCTCTCAACCAGTGAGCAAAAGCAAAGACCGAAAACATTTAATCTCACTAAGCGACCGAAAATACACAGCTCTTGCTTATTTCGGTCTTAGCATTAGTTGTTGTTGCACTATATTGAATCATGCGACAATTGCATTGCATATGTTTACTTTGTAAGATTATTGCTTTTTTGGACGTTTTGCAAAGCGTGAATATTTTTTTTTTTTTTTGTGTGTGTATTAAGAATACAATTGAAATGTGGTTGTCTGTCTGAATATAACTATGTATAATAAGATTTAGTTAAAAAATTCAATTTATCATATGCAAAAATAGTGGAGTTAAGGCCCGTTTGTTACTGTTTCCATCTTTTTTTATTTAGTACGTTTTGATATTTTTCCCTTTTTCGAGATACTAAACCTCCTCCTTTTTTAAAATAAAGTGTGTTATTCGTTAATAATACTTCAGTCAAGCTTCCAACAAGAAAACAATATTTAGTAGACTCTGTGTAAAATGTATGTGATGCGTATAAAATAACAAAAATTCTTAAGACCTTTATTTGCGACCATTTGCTATAGATCTCCTCAAATAACCGAAATCGCGCAACCAAAGACCGATATTATTGCTTTTTAAAAGTAAGTCTCTCTTGCAAACCGTATAAAAAGAATTGAATGTGTTTCTCTCTGAGAGAAATCGTTTATGTTATTGTGAAACATAGAAAGCGTAGGAGAGAAACCGAATGTTGAAAACGGTTGACTGTTATTTTCGAGCTCTGCTCACAACACATTTCATTGATATTTGGTGTACTGGTAAACTACAAAAAGGTACAAATCCTGGGAAAAAATGGACGCCGCCCTCCTCGAGCCACGCCCACAAATAAGCCCAAAAATAAGGGTTTATCGTAACTTTTGAAGTAAACGGCGTAGAAGCTTCAAATTCGCAACATAAGTTGACCAAGGCGAATGAAAGGTGTAGGAAAAAATTTTATGTGGCCCGCCCACTGCCACGCCCACAAATGGAGATTTTTTGTTATTTCGGAAGTAAATGGCGGAGGAGCTTCAAATTCGCAACATAGGTTGACCAAGGCGATTGAAAGGTGCAGGAAAAAAATTTATGTAGCCCGCCCACTTCCACGCCCACAAATGGAGATTTTTCGTAACTTACAAAGCATAAGGCGTAGAACGAGCACGTTCCGTCTACTGTCAAGCCCGCAAACATTAATTTTGTGTAACTTTCGTACGGAAAGGGAAAATATAGTGCACCAATAATGTCGGGACGCTGGCAATTTTTGTAAAGTCTGGTTTGACCGACTTTAGCTTTCTTACTTGCTTTTTTTTTGTTTAGTGTAAGGAACTTAATTATGTACCTACCAACTGCTCTCATTTTTAGATACAGCAAAGCAGAATACATGTAATGAAGCATGGCTATTCAAATTTTCCCAAAGGCTTATGAAGTTAATTTCCCGTTATTTTTTTCCACATTAAACATTCTTAAAATTCTGATGTGCGAGAGAATAAACCTCTCATCCGTTGCTTTAAGCAAGGCATCATGATTCCCCACTCGAAAGAGACTTCATTTTCACACACTGCACTCGACTTTAATTATTTTTCAACCGAACGAAAGTGCCTGAAAACTTTTAAAATGCCTCGAAGGATCGCGAAACCCCCATCAATCGCCTAACGTGAGGATAAGCCGAAAGAAAAAGTTTCGCAAAAGCCGTTTTCGTTTGACTATTTGCCGAGGCGCGGCGCGTGATTTATGTAAATTTCGTGCCTTCTGCTGGTCTCCTCGTAGTTTATTTAATTTATTGGTTCGCCCCATTATTAAGCTCATTCTTTTCTTTGCTGTTTAAATTTCTCCTCATTCTGTGATCATTACAGTTTTAATGCAAATAACCAATTTAAGTTGTTGGAAAGAAATGTTCGTGCGTCCGTGTCAACGTAGTTGCTTCCATTGAATGTCGCTTTAAAGAGGTTGACGGTTATAAAATTGGCTCGGTCAGAACTTAATTTTTGTTCAGAAGCCATAATTATTTGGCTGCCGAAGTATACGAGCATGATGCAATGAAAGTTTTCAGAAGATCGATTTTCGGTAGGTATGTAGCAAGTACTTACAGAAAATATAAAAATGGTCCTAAGAAAGCAGTTCAAAGTACATGGCTGAGCTTAATTCTGTAAAGTTTTTCGAATTAATCGAAAGGGCAAGTTGCCATAAGAACTGCCAGCATAAATAAAGCGCAAGAATTAATCGCATAAAATATGGAATAAAGTTCCATACACAAGAACGACCCTTCGAGCTTTAAGTTTCTGACTGTTTCATTTTGAATGGGAAAAAGCAAATAAAGCGAATTTAACACGGATGCGTTAACTGTTCGCCATTTACTCTGGAATATACGTTTTACCTGCATATACATAACATTTTTAATTCATTTGGATTTTATTTTTCTCTTTCAATGAAATATTGAACCGCTGCATCATGTTCACCGCAAAAGTAATTTTGTTCAAGGCACTTTTCTTATTTTCCCAAATCTATCTAAGACATACCTAAAATTATAAAACATTTGTGAAATAAAAAGATACGTACACGAATACTATTCAGTTACAGTTTTCTCTCAAACATTAATCCCTAGATTGTATGTCGAATCCTCTTTTATTCCTTAATGAATTGTGGTTGCAACAGAATTTATTTCAAGACAGAAGTTTTTCCCACAAGCTCAAATTGCGTTAAGTATAAAGGGTTGTAAAAAAATCTCGTATATTCAAGTTCAAAGATCTGGGAATTCAGATTTTGGAACATTCACGGTCATATTTACATCTTGGGTTTTTGGGCACCCCTGCCCTTAATAGCCTTATTTGTTTTATAATACTCGACACACTTTGTGCGTACGTGTGTAACACCCAGAAGCAGTTATGATGGACTATACTAAATATGTATAGAAATGATCAGCGCCACCAGCGTTAGCCATGTCCGTCTGTCTGTCTGTCTGTCCGTCCGTCTGTTTGTATACAGTTTTCTAATCGAAGGAGTTGAGCTATCGCGACAAAATTTGGTATGCGTGCCCACAGGGACATGAGTAAGAACAAGTTCGAGAATGGACCCGATCGGACCATTTTTAGGGGTACCTCCAGTACTAAAGTCTGTCACAAAATACGCAAAGCCGTCCTAAAATCAGAATGTTTCGAGATATTTTAGTGAAACTTGAAATTTGAGGTTATATTTAAGCTTCCGATTAAATTTCCTAAAGTTTCCGATAAGCGGCAGCGGCAAAAGGGACACTTTCATAAATAAGTTGAAAAAAAAATCTCCGGAATATATTGTCTTAATGGCAGTGGTCTAAGGGCCTGCCATACACATATGTGTATTAGACCGTACCTCAAAAAAAAAGTTTTTTTCTTTTCGTAATTGTCTTGCAAAAATGCGTCATATTCGCTGGTATACGGCGCACTTTTTTTGCCTTCCATATAAGGTGGTACGGTCTAATGTGCATTTTTGTGTCGAGTATTGTATGGTAAAGCTTTTCTGGCTATAATACCCCTACTTATTTATTCTTAAATTGTGTTTTAGAATACCAGTTTCAAAAACGTTTTAAGAATTTACCTAATTACTGAACAATAGTTTAAGACTCAAGCAGCTCCTAAATTCAAAACCGCATTGAATCGAAATGAAAACAAAATTTCGGTAAGCCACAAAAAAGCAAAAATGAAGTTAATTTCAATGCTTGTTTGATTTGTGACAGGAAGCCACATACATTCGGTTACCGGAAAATGCACTTAATTAGCACAGAGAGGAGTCTTCATCGTTGTGGAACATTGTGCTTATTTGGTTAATGACACAAGACCGACCAAGCATTTTGGGAAAACCACTCAATGCAAGGACATTTAATGTACGCAATCGAATGGTTTGGCCATGTGGATATAACTCAAGAGAATGAGACTAACCGAATAACACTAACAAGAGAAATCTGTAATATAAAGTAAATCCTATTTACGAAGCCCTTCAACATTTCAACTTAACCCCTTTAGGGAAGCCAAAGTGAAAGAAAGTGAAACGATATTATTTCCGTTGGAAAGTAAATATTTTTTTCTCGCGCGAACTCAATTTTCCGAATTGAGTCACAACAATTTTTTCACTTCATGGGTCCTTGCCTTGAAAGAAGTAAATAGTATATTTTAGGGAAGCCCGAGACGCTAAATTTGCTGCTGCTAAAGCGTCATGGAGACTTTTTGGATTGTGAGGCTTATGTTCTTAGACGAAAAGAAAGTCTATGTAAAGATGTTTTACGGGTAAAGGAGGTAAATGAGGTGGAGAGAGTGTAAGAATGGTCCAAAATGTAAAAAATGGTCACATTGCAATACTGGAGCGCGTCAGACATTGATACATACTATATACGCGCTTTGGGTTCCCGATAACCAACATATCGCACCCTTGCTACTGAATCGGCACAATTTTAAATTTCGCATTTCTCGAAAATCATGCAATCTCTCTTGAAACTAAGGAGAAATAAAGTTTTTTCTACATTTATATTACTCTCAATCGACTGTTGCATTAGTCAATATGAGCCTTGATTCTCAAGGTCTTGGATTTAATACAAAAAAATTCAATCAAATATAAAAAAAAGTATAAAGAAAATTTTAAATTGTGCCGATTTATTAGCAAGGGTGCGATATGTATACATATTTAAATAAATGCCGTTTAATAAGAAGGGAGTGGCCGTGAATACCAGTGGAAAATAAATTTTAAAAAATTTAGGTCCTCCAGCGTGTCAGATATTAAAAATGAGTGTTAAGTGAAGTTCAAGTTGTGTCCTATTCCAATAACTGACGTTTTGGAGGTGATCCAAAGTCATGAGTTTCAAAAAATTCGAAATATGGTGACCTTGAAATATCCAGCACGACAGATTTTTATTCAGAGGGATCAATTTCATTTCTAAGCCTCGCTGAACGATAATCTAACTATTATGTGGAGAGGTATTGTTTATCTGACAATTTTAAAATCGATGGTCCGAAAAACAAAAGGAACACGAAAAGGATTCGCGACTCTCAGGTTTTTGGTATTAAAGACACAAACTTGACACGGAATCCACATCATTAAATTCCAAAAATAATTTAGAGACACAAAAAAACAACCTCTATCTATTGTGATAATCATTTACTATATTTACTTCAAGGACGTCATAACTAAAAATATACGATTTCTGAGTTAATGATTAGGAGATATTCGGTGTATCAAGTTTCTCATTGTGTAAAAATTTCGTATCAATAGCTAGTCTACTCTTGTTTTTATACCTTTTCCGAAGGAAAGGGTATATTAAGTTTGGCTCGGAGTATGTAACATACCAAAGGAGTCGCGATAGATATAGACATATATATATATTCTTGATCAGGGTGACAAGAGGAGTCGATCTAGCCATGTCTGTCTGTCTGTCTGTCTGTCTGTCTGTCTGTCTGTCGGTCACACTTTAGTTTTTCGTAATTAACTCCTAAGCCATGAAAGATATCATATTGAAATTCAGCATGGACATGAACGAAAAACTGCATAAAAATTGTTTTCGTAGTCCCTCTTTGGGTCGTGGGAAGTGGTTCAGAAGTTTCAAAAATCACGATTTTTAACGTTTTTCGTGGATAACTTTTTTACTATACATCCCAGCTTATTGAAATTTGGTGTGTGTATAGCTACTATGTAGACTTAAGCTTTCGCTGAAAAAAAATTGCGACATCGCTATAACTATGGTCATCATCCTACACATTAGAAAAAAAACACTCTTTCTCTTATTCTCATATCTGAATACAAAAATGATTTTTTTTTTTGCTTCTTCTGGTTGTGTATTTTGCCGCCAAATAAAGTCGTCACTTATGGTTAAATTTTGACCATGACCACCATTCGCGAAATTCGCAAAAATTTTATTTTCACTATTTTGAATTGAGGATTTCGCAGCTAGACAAAATGTCCTCTAACGGTTAAATTTTGACCATGACCACCATTCGCGAAATTCGCAAAAATTTTATTTTCACTATTTTGAATTGAGGATTTCGCAGCTAGACAAAATGTCCTCTAACGGTTAAATTTTGACCATGACCACCATTCGCGAAATTCGCAAAAATTTTATTTTCACTATTTTGAATTGAGGATTTCGCAGCTAGACAAAATGTCCTCTAACGGTTAAATTTTGACCATGACCACCATTCGCGAAATTCGCAAAAATTTTATTTTCACTATTTTGAATTGAGGTTTTCGCAGCTAGACAAAATGTCCTCTAACGGTTAAAATTTGACCATGACCAAAATTCGCGAAATTCGCAAAAATTTTATTTTCACTATTTTGAATTGAGGTTTTCGCAGCTAGACAAAATGTCCTCTATCGGTTAAATTTTGACCATGACCACCATTCGCGAAATTGGCAAAAATTTGATTTTCACTATTTTGAATTGAGGTTTTCGCAGCTAGACAAAATGTCCTCTAACGGTTAAATTTTGACCATGACCACCATCCGCGAAAATATTGTTCTTAATAATCTCGAGTCTTAGAAGCCAAATCGAAGTACAGATAAGGTATAAATAGATATCCAAGCTAGAACAACGAAAACGGCAGGAATTTTTGTTAAGGTAATGTTTTAACATATTTCAGGCTGAGGAAAAGGTATGTGTGCAATCGGTTTAGCCGATGTAAACTTCTTTACTTGTTTTTACTTGAAAATGAAAAAATATAGTAAAAAAAAAAAATATTTAAAAAAAGGAGAATAAATAACAATAAATTTTTCATTAATTCCACATTATCTCCGTAAATACGGTTCACGAGATTTAATATTTTGCCAGGCGATAATTTAAAGGCTCTAGAACAAATTTGCATCAAAAAGTAAATTTAGTAAAAATGTAGCATACGACGATTTCCCGAAAAATTTCGATATTTTCATGAAGAGGTCAATTTAAAAAAAAGTCACTTAGATCAATTTGGCGGTTATGGCTCGATATGTAAAAAAAGGACATATTCGAGTTCGAATTTGTCGTAGGGTTAGAATTTATATGTATCTACTAAAAACATCAAGCAGGTTATAAAGCTGCAGTTAATTCATTCGTTTCAATAATTTATATGCAAAAACATTCCCACCATGTTGCCTAAACAAAATAAAGTAATGTTACTGCAACGTTTTTATGTTACCTTTACAAAACGTTATGGTAACGTTCAGTGTTGGCTGGGAGGTCATGAGTAAGTTTCGAAAAATTCGAAATATGGTGACCTCGAGATATTCCAGCACGACAGATTTTTATTCAGAGGGACCAATTTCATTTCTAAGTCTCGCTGAACGATAATCTGACTATTATGTGGAGAGGTATTGTTTATCTGACAATTTTAAAGTCGATGGTCCGAAAAAAAAAAAAAAACACGAAAAGGATTCACGACTCACAGGTTTTTGGTATTAAAGACAAAAACATGACACGGAATACACATCATTAAATTCCAAAAATAATTTAGAGACACAAAAAACAACCTCTATCTATTGTGATAAGGTACGACGATACAACCTACAGCGCCCAATGAAAAACGTCATTTACTTCAAGGACGTCATAACTAAAAAAATACGATTTCTTAATGATTAGGAGATATTCGGTGTATCAAGTTTCTCATTGTGTAAAAATTTCGTATCAATAGCTAGTCTACTCTTGTTTTTTTTCATTAAAATGCAAGTGAATTGAAAGCAATAAAGGCGTTTTTCTCAAAATCGATTTTTGGAGGTATGAACTTCTTGAAATAAATGAGTGACATGTTTTTCGTCATCCTGAAATCTTTTCCCTCAAAATAAAATGAATTTTTTTGCGCTAGACTATTTCGAGTTGATTTTTTTTTAAAGCTTTGGTACTCGCCTATTTCTTTTGCCACGTTAAAATCGTCGGATTTTTGAAATATAAACCTTTCTAGAAGTACTCAACTTATCTTTTCATAAGCTCACCCTCTCGAGTTTTTCAGAGGATCGATTTTTTGTCTTTTAATCTGACGGCTGCTGTTCATATGTGATCTTGTAATGCATCCAACGCAACTGCTCAGTGTTTCGTTTTCTTATTTCTCAATATTTTTCCTAAGTCGATGTTAAGGAATTCAATAATTTCTTTCAATTACTAAGATACATTTTTGCTTTGCCCATTTGTGGGTTCACCATGTGCTCAAGAAAATATCTCTCTACATGAAATCTGCCCATTCGGTTTTATCTAGGAGCTAGAGTTGTGATCTGCTCTCCAAACAATGGCTGTATAAAGTGTAAGCAAAGGAATCAATCCTAGAAGTTCCTCTCTTAAAAGATTGCGGAACTTTTGTGAAGGTGTATATTTGAGAGTGGCTCAAGGAGAACCGTATCCGTTTGCTTCAAGGAAGCCTTTCTCCAAGTCTTTCAGATATGTAACAAATATAAATGAAAACTTTTGAGTAGTTCTCAAAATTAAAGCACTTTCTACTTTATATGGAAGAGTGTAAAATTTGGATTTCATTAGTTTAAAAATCTCAAGGAATATCTGACCCAAAAAGGACTGAAAAGACAAACAGCCGGGCCTCAATCGAGAATTTTACCATATGGGGCAAAAGACACATATCCTGAGCAAACCAAACATACTCACTTTTGTCAAATGAGCGTATGAATGAAGTAAATTTTCACCAAACAAAAGCAGAAACACGTGTGGTCAGTAACCATATCGTGCACCCATTACTAAACGCAGGCTTTCAATGGCTTTTCAATTACGTCCCATAATTTATTATTCTTGATTAAATCTAATTGAGGATGTACATTATATTGTGCTACATATCATAATAATAACCTTCTAGTCATTCTCCTCATTAGTTTTCTAATGAAGCTCTCATTGACTCATTGTCTTGACATTTTCGGCTTTTAGTCGGAATTGCATTTGATGCACCATTATTATCTTCGTGTTAAGGCATTTCTAATGCAATTATTTCTAAATGCGGATGGATCTTATTGAATTTAATTACTTGGTTCTACAGACACGAGAGAACTGATTTTGCTAAGAAAAGGTTTCCTCGGAAATAATACACAATGGCCAAGAAATTTATTTCATTTTCGTGGTCTAACATTTACAGTCTCGAAGTAATATTGGCAACTCAAGTCATTGATTTGCAGTTAATACATACCTTAGGCGGTAGCCTTGATCCTTAAAAACTTACAGATTCATAGTTAAATTTGGAAAAGAATTTGTAAAACAGGTTCTAAAAGAGAAATTGTTTCTCATCCTTATAAAAAGGACGTGGATTGCGTTAAGAAAGATGAAAATGTTTTAAAAATAATGTAAAAAATGCCGTGAATATATTCAAACTAATTCCTGTGTAATACCCAAGCGTCTTCGTACTACTTAGCTTAATATGTCTCTTTGTTGTCGAGTGCCTTTACACATAGTTTTATCCACTGAGTGGGTCGCATGGAAAATTTCACTTTTTTATAGCAAGATCTTCCGACTGCATAAAAAGTTTACATTAGGCTGCGTATGAGTAATTTGATTACAATATTACTCATACGTACATGTGACCTGTTTGAAAGAAGAAAAATATCTATGCATAAATATTAACTATTGAGGTAAAAATAATTATGAAATCGAAGCAGTTATTCTTTGTTATATCCGACACTCTCTGAATCTAGGGTACACTGTGATTATGCCTCAGATTGAGATGGACCTTGCCAAATATGGTCAAATACTATCAGCGCCAATAGGAATTTGAATTAAACCATGTCCGTCTGGCTGAACACAGTTTTCTTATCAATGAAGTGGAGCTGATGAACAACGACAAATATTAGCGTGCAGATTGGAAGAAACATGGGTAAACACGAATGAGAGAAAGGGCTTGATTATTAAATTTTTTCGCCAAATTGAATCATATGAAAAGTCAGTCGAAAATTTGCATATCAGGTTCTCTAATTCCTACAAATGTTCTTCAAACGATTTCTCATATAGGGCATGATGTGAGCTTATCTTTTCCAAAACCTATTTTTCGATAGTTTGTTCTGTCAAACAGGTACCTTTATACTACGTTTCCTTCTTTAAAATAACTAATATCTTAAGGTTTCTGCCATTTTATGTGAACTTCAATCGGAATTGGTATTATGTACCTAATTATTACGCAACAGCTAATTAGCTCATTGCATTCCTACGACCTGTTGCTCGACGTGCATCACACACAGTTCTCGAGAAGCGTTTTGTGCGCAAAACACTGAGTAATTAGCGGTTTCATAGCCGCATGGATTTCTCGTGAAACTGTGAAACTCACCCACGAGCCATTTGGAAGAGAACCTGTTGAGAATTCGTAAAATGGAAATCCCAGAACTCACGACGTGCCATCGATCCATGAACTACACCTGAAATCAGAGTTGATTAAGATTTTCTGTGGCAAATTTATACAGCAGAGAAGTGGATGTGTTTCAAGGAGTGTCCTTCTAAACCTTTGGCATTCAAAGCATTTTTTTTGATCTTTTCAATCTGCGTCAAAAATTTTGGGAGTGAATCTGGAAAGCTCTATTAAATTTCATGTAAGAGAATCGATTAAGTCTGCTCCGCTTATTTCTTTATCAAGGGGTACTGTGGAAGATTAAATTTAAATGGATCTTTATGCGTTAAATGGGTGTTCCTTCGAATATAAACGATTCCACACGTTTAGACCTACCGATTGGTACTAGGCTTTTCAGACATAGTGCTAAAACGCGTGATTTAGCTAAATCATTTAAAGCTAAATCACAACTGTTCACACGGAGTCGAAGTAATTTAAGTTGACAGCTGTCAGCTGACAAACAGAAGAAGAAGAACACTGTTTGTTTGATTTTCACAATATGAGCGCCATTTTGGGGCCCCATATGCCGACGTTGTTAAATTTTTTTATGAAACCGCCCCTTTTCCACGCCCAATTTTCAAGTTTTTTTGAAATCTAATCGGAGGCTAAATATACGCTCAAGTTCTAAGTTTCGTTGAAATATTTAGGAAAAGGTCAGACTTTTGGGCAGTTTTGAGATATTTGTGACAGACGCTAGTACTGGAGGTACCCTTAAAAAGATTCCGATCGGGTCCATTCTCGAACTTGATCTTACCCATTTCTTCGTGAGCACGCATACCAAATTTTGTCAAGATAGCTCAACTCCTTCGATAAGAAAACTGCATACAAACAGACAGACGAACAGACAGCGGACCATGTCTAAATCGAATTCTCCTGCTTGACCCTGATCATTTCTATATATTTTTTAGTATAGGTCTATCTCGACTGGTTCTGGGTGTTACACACAACCACACAAACGCAATATACCCTCGACACAGAGTGTGTCGGGCTTATAAATGCGGCAGAAGCAATGAAAAAAGCTAGGACTTCTTGAAAGAACTTCAAGACCTAATTATAGATACTGCCATCTCTTATTGGTATGCAATAAATTTGCATCAAAAAACCCTCAGCTTGTAATACCATGAAGGATTCCAATAATTCTTAATAAAAACTCTATAACCTTTTGCAAGGATCCATCAAATACAAGGAAAAAGTGTGGGAAGCTGAAAAGGTTAAAAAAAACCTTTTGTTGAGAGGGTTCTTATTTTAATACTTTGTATAGCTAATGCCTATACGTAGATTTCTATAGAAATCCCTCTGTTTGGAAAAACGCGATAGAAAATCTTCTAATCTGTGTTCTGATTTCTTGGGTATTTTATGTGGTCATTTGGTTCTCTGTAGTTTTCAAAATACTTGGAAGACACAACTTTGAAATCAATCAAAGGAAAAGGTGTTAAAAAAGTTAGTTTTTTAAATTAATTGTCACTTCAAATCAATCAGTTTTGTTCCATTAATTTTAATTTTAAAATGAACTGAAATTCCTAAAGGGATATGAGCCCAAAAATTATAACGGCTTATTTCTCTTGGTTTTCATTAAAATTGGCTTAAAAAATGGGAAGAATGTAGTGATTGCGGAATTTAACCGCAGCTTACGTTCACCATGTCGTCGGGGGATATAGCTCAGTGGTAGAGCATTCGACTGCAGATCGAGAGGTCCCCGGTTCAAACCCGGTGAGGAAGCAAATGTTTCGCTTTTTTTTTTTGGTAAAATCATGTCCGAATTTCATTTAACTGCAGTGCTGATATCGAGCCTATCTTGAAGATGAAAATATTTTAATACTCAGGCATGCTCTAGGAATTGAATCCGATTTAACGAAATCGAAATCAATTTGATTTTAATTAAAATCTAAGCGATTTCGAATATTTTTTCTTAAGATCAACACAAATATGTCGGCCCCTGTGGCGTAGTTGGTTGAGATGCCAACTTATGCAGCGAAGGGAGAGTTCAACTCCCAGCTGAGGTCGTAGATGTTTATTCTGTTTCTGTTTTTTCAGGTTTCCTTGAATGTACTTAATGAGAAAATTCTTAGGAATAGGACAAACTATGTTATTCTGTGGGTCCATTTTCTGTTGCTCTATCTTGAAAAATTTTTAAAATTTCGTAATTCTGTCGAATAATCTTATCAAATTCAACGAATTTTGTCACAGAAGCGAGTTAATTCTCGTTCTCTTTTCTAATCAGTTTTGATGCAGCTACCGTCGAAACCGTCAATAAAAATTGATTTAAAAATCTGCACATGCAAGGTCGGCCGCAAAAGCTGAAGAGTGACAGTATTTTGTTGAATTTTGTATTTATTTTACCTAAATTTTTAGGAGGATAAAAACCAATGTTGCTTTAAGGGATCAGATTCTTAAGTCGAAATCAACAAATATGCTATCCTGAAATTATTTAAATCTCGAAATGAAAGATTGATGTGAGAAAGTGTTGCATTACAATGTTTATTATCAATTCAAATGAGTTTAAGTAGGATTACTTTTAATAATTGGGCAGGTGGTGAGTGTAAATTCTAGAAGTAATTTAAGGTATGTATAAAAATGATACTTTACCTTCTCCTCGTATTTTTAGGTAATTGATTAGTTCGCTTTGCATGAAGAATAATTGACTTACTCTCAGAAACAAAAAATTGTGAAACCAACAACTTTTATTGGATAAAGTGTACCCAACAACGTATATTCCGAAATTAACGAGTTTGCGTCCTCCTTGCTATATATGGGACGCAACATCAGTTGCACTCTTAATTTGACCAATAAAAGTTGTTGGATTTTTTTTCAGAGTAGCTTTGAGCTTAAGCCTAATCAACCCAAGTGAGAGATTCATATCATTAATGATTTAATAATCAGATACATATGTACATATAACGAAAATAAAGTCAAATTGCATATCACTCATTCTCTAAGCAGAATAGATAATTTAAAATAATTTATACATACAGGGTGTCCCGAAAACTTTTGTAAAAAATCAAACCATCGATAGGTCGAGTCAAGAGAAACTATTTTTTATTTCAGACAAAACTCTCTTAGTGGTACCTTTAACGTTTACAGTTTATTTTTGTATGAAATTTTTGCGTTTAGAAAAAAAATGTTTGTTTAAAATTAAAGTATACCAGAAGTTTCATACAAAAATAAATTTTTTTTTAAGTGCTATAGCTCGTAAGCGGTGGCCATAAGAGAATTTTGTCTGAAAACATAAAAAGGTTCTCTTGACTCGACCTATCGATGGTTTGATTTTTTACAAAAGTTTTCAGGACACCCTGTATATATTTGCCTACACCTACGGAGCTTAGTTCTAGCTGTAGCAATATCTGAACAAAACTAATGCACCTATCCCCTTACGATGGATATAAAAATATTTGAAGAACTTTCGAAAGAGGGTCGTCAGGATTGCCTTGCGAATTAATTTTTATATGGACGATAAGCCAATAATAGTTAGGTACATATATCTTTATGAATTTTCATCAAAGAATATTGTTGGTTGGGCATTAAATAATTTCAACATTTAAATAAAAATCGATCTTTTTCATTAAGGCTCATAGTCTCAACCTAGTTTACTTATTGAAAGTTTAATTTCTCAAATGAAAGTCTTCAGGAGAGTTTAAACGTTTAAAAGTTTATTTATTTTATATGAAAATTTCAAATATTTTGTATTTGATTGAGTTATGTATATTGTACACTGGCATACAGATTAAAAGAATATTTTTGAAAATTTAAACTATCAATGTTCTTAAACCGAGTTGAAAACTACGAATCTAAAGCTCAGACATGATTTACACTGATTTTCTAATGTTTCACATTTGTAGGACATCATTTTTATACTCATGCTATCCATAACACTTTCCCAATGCAGTCTTCCTATTAACTGGAACTTGTAAATTGTGGCGCTACAAATTGAATTATTTAGCAGACTTCTCTGCAAATCAAATTGCAAGTGTTATTTTAACACCAAGAATAACATTTAAAATAAATATTTTTTAAAGATTTTTACTCGAAAATTGAATTGGAATGAGTGCGAAATCAATCAACACTTTCAGGGCTAATGAAACATGTAAATTCACATTAATTCTCGAAAAAGGTTTCCTCTCAACTGAATTGCTATAGCAAAGTGGCCAAATGTTCAACAGCACGCCATAAATTTCTACAAACGTGAATCTTCCTTAGGTGAATTTCAGGTCATTGCCTAAATGGCCGCAATCGTGAAATGCAAAGAAAGTAGCTACAAATTACCAGAACGCAATTCATTTCTGAGGAGATACCTTTAAGTGGTTGTGCGCAAACAATAAAGCAAACATAGAGCGGCTTGCAGAGCGATATCAAGCGCACTTTTCACAGATATTTATTTATGATATTCAACCTTCCAAATGATATCTCGTAGGAGAGAGAGAGAGAGAGGGGCATCCACGCTGTGAAATATTTAAATTTTGTTTTAATTTTATATGAACGCTGAAAACAAAAAGTGGATTTTTATTTTTTAAATATTTTAAATATATTTGGGAATGTTTTCCTTCTGTCCGTTTGGTATATGGCAAAGTGGGGTAAATCTGACTCGTGCCGTTTTTTCGTATATACACAAATAAAAAAATAACTGTTACAGGCTACATCTGAAATTTTTTTTGAGATATATGACGAAAACAAAATGCATATATTAAAAGTAGTAACAAGATGATTTCTTTTTTTAATTCTGCCAAATATATATATTTTTTTTCAAATACATACGTGAAGATATTATAATTTGTTTTTATTCAAAATTTCCATTTATTTTTGTATATACAACATTTATGGCTCGTATGGTATTATAAAGGATTAAATTTTTATCAAAAGTGTATAAACAATAAAATGGCTCCATAATATCTCAGAAACCATAGCAGATAGGGACCTGAGGATTGAACAGATCATTTTTTAAAATTTTTTGATATACTTGAAGATAACTTCGGGGCAACGAAATGTTGAAGCATAACATAGTATGCAGCGAAAAAGCTTGAAAAATTGAATACATAATAAAAATCCTTTGCATTCCATTTGTGAGAACTTTTTGAGCTAATTCACGAAAAACTTTCCCTGAAAATAAATATGAAAAATTAATTCTCAGCACTCTTTTGTCCAGCTTTTGAAAATGCTGTAAAAAATCTATACATTTAAAGCCTGTAAATATTTTTTAATTTTAATTTTTCACTTTAAAAAGCAAACATCTTTGAAAGAACATTTTCAAGTCACAGTATCAAGTTTCAGTTAAATTTAATATCCTTAAGGGCAAGTCCCAACCTTGATGGTGTTTCTTTAAAAATATTTGAAATTCTGAACTTTGTTTTAACTTCTTTGCCCATTGAAAAGCGTTTACGTCTAATTATTATCGCGGAATGTTGTCAAAGGAGAATCGAAAACTCTCGCCATGAAAACATAATCGAGTTGAGGGAAAATTCTTAAGAAAATTATTTACATGCATTAAATATTCATGAAGGAAAATTTTATTGCGCTTATTTTCAAGATTAAAGACAAATTGAACTGAAGCGGATTTCTATTGGAAAACTTCAGCTTTCACTCAACTCTTATTTACTGACTGTAAAATGGATGCCAGCATCGTACGCTTAATTAGAAAAAGGCACGCATAATTGATTGTCACGCTTGTGCTTTTTAAAAATTTAAAATTGTTTTTACTTTTGCTTCAATTTATTGCAGATATAACGTCGAAAGTTCAATGTGCCTCTAGGCCAACAAGACTGGAAGACAGAAAAAGTCGCAATTAAAAAAAGCTTTTGGAAATTCTTCAAGCTTCTCAATTCAATTACAATTTTCCAAGATTAAGATTTCAAGACTCATCAAAGCTTCGAAGCATCCTTCTTAAAGTCACTAATCTAATTGAAAAAAAATGCGTTTTCCAATAAGGCACAACAAATCCAGTGTTTTCACAACGCTTTAACTTCAATGAGAGTTCCTAAAAATTCTGTTAATTCATGAAAACGTCTGATTAAACCAGAGCGTTACAATTCCGAAACTGCTGCCTTGTATTTCATGACAGTTGGCAGTTGTGCAAATGCCTTTTCGCCCACTCAATTTTGATAAAGCTAATTACCAGATTGCCTCCGGACAGCTTTAAGCCGAACGACAAAATATGTTATATACTCATTTAGGAGACATGAAGAATAAATGACGTTGCGATTTCTGCTTATGGCTACCTTAGATAACAACGAAATCATTGTCAAATCTATTATGTTAAAATACAGGATTGTTTTAAATATTGCACAAAAGCAATGCCGATATTGAGTGGGTTTCCGGTTTAAAGCAAATCAAATGAAAATTTCTAGGTATGCTTTTTGTTGAAAGAGCGTTCTTGGAATTCCGCGGCATTCCGTTTTTATTATCAGAATAATGAAGGGGAATGTGTTTAGTTATGGCCATAGTTCCGTTTTTGCGCCATAAATTGTTACCAGTCGTCCACAATCCAGACACCTATATATCGTCTTAAAGCTTATCTCAAAACGCAATTTTTTTCCATAAAAACCATACCCTTTCATTCAACAACAAAAAATTTATGACCATCTGAAAAGCGATATTTAATTTTAAAAAAAATTTGTGTTTTAGTTATGGCCCACCTCGAAAATTACGCTATAAGGGGAAGGCATGAATTAAAAACAACATGGTTTCAATAAAAAATGAAATTTTATTTATTTTAAGTGCCTTTGGCGGCGAAATTTGTTTTAAAAAAATATGCAAAATTGAAAAAAATGATGGCTTCCTTTCACTCATCATCTTCCTCGACGTCGAAAAAATGTATTCACTAGGTCCATAGCGGGTCATTACTGCTCCCTCCTTCGCCAGTCTGTCAGCTTCTTCATTGCCTTAATGACCACAGTGTATTGCCACTTGATTCCTGCTTGCTAGTTCTTGGAGTCCATTTACTGTTTCCCATACAAGCTTCGAGTTCACAATTAAGATATACATACAATTCATTCCATTCTGATTTTAAAAGATTTCTTTTCCAATATTCAGCACTTTCAAATATAAGTATACTGTGCATTTAGCATTTGCTAGATTCTTTACCTCGAATGATTAAGTACTTGTCGTCAACAATAAGTACAACAAGCTTCCTGCGTACGTTATGCCAACCCAAACACTTAATAGCTTTGAGCTCTGTGCTTACACGGAGAGAAATAAGTACAAGAAATTTATTTGGAACCAATGACATATCGTCGTTGCTACTGCTAAAAGCGCGTAACCAGCAATCTGCAATACCGCGTATTTACAACAGTCGCAAATTGATATATCGTGCTGTTGACATCTGATTGTATATGGGAACCTAATTTAGCTCACGCCATTTGAATAAGCCAATAAGAAACGTCCATTTCGACGTCATAGCAAAACGGCGTATTAGTTCTTGAGATGTGTTTGGCACGATATTTCATGTTTGCGACTTTTGTAAATACGCGGTATTGCAGATTGCTGTTACGCGCTTTTGCAGTCGCAACGACGATATGTGATTGGAGCCTTGCTCCGATTACATTATTAATTGGAACCAATTACAATATAATTAGAAAATAAAAAATACTAATTGTGCTCAATTACTTATATAATTCATTTAAATTTATCATACATGTAATTGCGTTCTGAACACATATGTTTTACATCTGATTACATTTACAATTCAAAGCCTTTGGTGCAATTATATATGTGATTGTATTTATTTTACAGCTTGTTCTTATATTTCTCCATTGGTTTACAATATCGATCGTATATAACGTGATTGAATTCTCAAAATCCTTAAGGCTCAGTTACTCTTGATTGAACGTTACTTGCATGTAGGACTGTAGGTCTAACTGTCGACGTCGAAAAGCCTCTGCCGCTAATAAGAATTCACCATTAGGCAGGTATAGGAAATTCAACTCTTTCGAGAAATTCACCAAAAAGCTACCAACAAAAACCTTAAGCAGGAATAGGAAATTCAACTCTTTCGAGAAATTTCACCAGAAAGCTACCAACAAAATACGGGTAGACACAAAATGGCACTATGTGCCACTTGCAAGAAAATTATTAAAAAAAACAAGGCGTCGGCTCGGTTTTTTTATATTGCTTGAAAAGTTCATAATTGAAACTTTGATAAATGTATTTCAAATATGTTTTCGCTTAATGTGCACGAATCTTTTCATTTTGTAATAAATTGACATACATTTTTGACTACGACTACGAATTTGATTGTACATAGAATTTAGTATTTTTGATAAAACATTGTGATTAATAGTTATGTGACAAGGTAGAACTAAACAAACAATATGAAAACAATTTATGAGTTTGGTAGATTTTTATATGTACTGTACCCGAAAATCTCCCAAAAAAAAATAAAAGTGGCAATGCATTTCACCACAGCAGAGCTAAATATTTCGCTGCCATTGCATGCTTCTCTTTTCCTCATGTATATGCCTATGTTGAAGCAGCGTAGCTCAAAACATTGCAGGGATAGGAAGAACAAGAGTTAGACCTATAGTCCTATATGGTTACTTGACTTAACTTATAGAAATCTGTTTTCCACAGATTCTTATCTTAAGTCAAATTAAGTTTTCAGTAACTGCTCCGATAGAAAATGTACTAAACACATCAAGTCAGCTGATTAAATAAGTAAAGTCAATTACGTTCAATCAAGAGTAACTGAGCCTTTAGGCACTCCAAGGAGCAGGTGGACCACGAATATGAAGTGGTTAAAATATTCCGCCCAATCGTGCAGAATTCCGCTTTCCATTTTGTTATATAGAATATTTTTAAATTTGCAGGGGATCACAAATTCAATTAGACGCAATTATAAATATGTAATTGCATATGTTTGTATGTATATAATTCGAAACAATTACATATATCATTGCAGGCGATTAGATATTTAATTTAACTGAATTATGATGTAATTAAAATTATTTTTTTATCATTTAATACAATTAAGTATATAATTGGTAATGAAAAATATAATTGGACGTAATTATGACAATATAATTACATCATACCTAATTACATTTGTAATGCCTGCAAAATATAATTGGGTATAAGACATTTTTTCTCTTCGTGTACTTATTCTACATACAAACTTTAATATTTTAATTGTGGGTTTCAATAGCATCACCGGCTATTCGTTCAATCGCAAACGTTATGACAGTTTTCGCATCTTGCCCGGCTAATCTATGGAATGCAATTTCACAATCTGTTGTTGTCAAAATTGTATTCGTTTTTGTTAAAACCCCACCCGCCTATATTAAGTTTGCAAATTCGCTCTTTTAAAACCAATAAATAATATGTTCCAAATCAAATATTAAATATTAACGTCTAAAAGAAAATTTCCACGCACTAGTTCGCATCGCCTCTTTGTAATTGCCCTAGTTTATTCGTTCTGACTAGTTAGAATTGCTTTTCACTATGCCAGAATATTCTTTATTTGAAATAAATTGATAAGTAAAATGTTGTTGCTATTTGAATAAGATGCCAAGCAATTAAAAAATATTTTGATAAAAATTAATTTTAAGTCAGCATAATACGACTAGCTTTGCCTGTGTGCACTGCAAATATGAAAACAGGTTACAACTGGACACATGTAAATATTTAGAATATAAAGCTCGAAAGAGGAAAATAAAAGCACGTTATCTCAAATCTTGTGGGAACTATTTTTGCGACTTTATTTAACCGTCAGAATGGTGGTGGATGTTCATCAGAGGTGGGCACGCCTTGAGCTCGCGAAGCGAAGAGCTTTTTCCATGTACACATGATGAGCTTTTGTGCTTTCACACATACGGGACAGTCGGTTTTTGCTTAGTGGTGCCATATTTTTCCGAAAAAGCACCCTTTAAGGTAATTAAAAACCTCTTTTCCAAAATTTTCTGAAATCAAAAACCAACGAAAAAATCCCACAAGGATTTTTTCGAAAAAATAGAAATGAAAGGAGGTCGCGGTATATACTCAGATTGCATGAATGTTTAAATGAAGGAAGTTAGCTTGAAAATATAAATTGTAGAAGTCATGTGAGCCGTAATGTAATGTTACCTATTAATTCGCTAGTTGGAAAAAATTTGGCTGTTTTAGAGGTATTTCCATTTGTTTAGCGACTTTTCTTACTTGCAGCCCTGCTCGCGACTGACAATCAGTTTTTGCCGAATTATCAATAAGAGCTTTTACGCGTAACCAATAGAATCGCAAAAATTGCATACATTCACATTGCCCCCCTGATGTACATACATATAAAAACTGCTTTTATGAATCTTGATAAGAGGCTTTTTATTCTTCAAGAAAACTCCGCTGACGCTTAGATATCAAATTGACTGACTACGTCACAATGAACAGGCGGAAGATGAAGATTAATCATCGAAAAAAAAAAACTCATCTTTAAATCCACTTTACGCTATAGCTTTAATTATTGTTTAAACAAAATTTATATCTTTGCTCAAGTACTGTTACTTTTGGCTCTGGGCTTTTGAACACTTATATCAACTTAGCCACACTGATGGATTTACGCACAGTGTCGCGCCTCAACATGTTTTTGGCCAAAAATTATTATTTTTATGGAATTAAGATATTTTGAAAAAACTGTTTTTCTTAGTCAAAACCGTTTCGTTTTGGCTAATTCGGTGCGTTTAGTCTCACAAGGCACAATGTACTATTGTTTTTAAAAAACCGTTTGTTTCGTTTTCGTTTCGTTTCATTTCGTTTGATCCGGTGTGCCTAAGACCCACTATAGTTCGGAATGGTTTTAGAAAACATTTCCTTGAAACCTGACAAATAACAGATCCAATAATATTTTCCCATCGCAAATTTTCCAATTTGAGTGAGTCTTAACGAAACGTTAAAACCTAATGCTATCTAATTACTACGGTTTCGCGGCAACAAATCATGGTTTAACCCTTTCGAACCTGACGCGACACATGTGTTCCTTGACTTTTCTCATTTAACTTAAACAGATTTATTCAAAGATTTTCATATATACACCGAGAGATATAACAACAGTTAAATCAACTACTTAGAACAGTTAAAGTAAGAGTGGTCAAATAAACTGTATTCCGCGTTAAATGCACTGAAAAAGGCAGTCAAATGAACAGTTGAAAAATAGTTACTTTTTATGTTCAAACTCGCTTTCGTTCACTTAGACATATAATTCGCATACTGATCAACCGTCTCCGGAGGTTTCGATAGCTCAGTGCTTTAAACTGTGACTCGACAGTCGTGAGCTTCGGGGTTCTATCCCTGCTGGCGGCGGGAATTTTTCTGAAGTTTTTTTAATTACAGTTTTTCTTTTGTTCAGAGTGTAGTTGTTTTGGGAAGAAAAAGTTTTGTCCTAAATTTTTAAGATTTTATTTAATTTAATTTTTTTTCTTTAATGGTTCATTTTCAAGCAAAAAATTTTGGGAGTGAAACAATTCCTTAAGCACGTTCCCCCAAAAATTGAGCAACATAAACTCAAGTGAGCATTTTGACCAAAAATTAAATTCGTTCGTTTAGCGTAATGGTTAAGACGTTCGCCCAGCGAAGTGGAGGTCAGCGGTTCAAGGCTCGGCCGAGGCGAGAAAATTTAAAGAGATGAAAGAGAAAAGATTTAAATAGAAACAAAAAAAAAAGAAAAAAATATAGTTTAATAAAAAAATATATAAATAAAAGAAAAAAAAAGTCAAAGCAAAAAATATGTTTTTTTTCCCAGTCGCTGGTGACAGTTGATTTAACCGCGGACAGTTATATAACCATCAGGTAGTTATATCCTTTGACTGTGTTTGTACTGTTGAGTTGACCGCTACTGTACACATGTTAACAATTAACGGTGAACTCGGTTATTTTAACCTGCTTTTTGTTAATATAACTACCTTTTTCTCTCGGTGTATTTACGTCCCATCAGTTTTTTTATTCAATGCGATTGTTTACGCATCTTCTATTCCGTTATTCTTCGAATTTGTGAACAAAGACGCTTTACTTTCGCAGTTGATCGCGGCACGTGGTAGTTTAATCAGTGAAAAAGAGTGTTTATTTTGGAATTACACGCTATTTCATTTGGAAATCGCTTGAAAATAACGAGGTACGTTAATATCTATAAAGAAATTCTAATCAAGTAAAAATAAAGAAAAATGTTTAATATATTGCAAAAAACTTAATCTAGGACATAACATATGGTCCCAGCAGTAACTTTCAATGGGACACATATGTTCCAACAGTATCGTATACGAGCAGTACGTTATTTATTTGTTTCTCATGTTTAGCAAAAGTTATTCAAAAACGAAGCGCCAAAAGATGTTTAAAGAGGAAAATATTCGAAGTTTATTGGAAAACACCGACTCTGAAAGTGACAGTGACTTCGATGGTGACAGCATTCTTGATCCAAATTACTCAAACAAATCTGAGAGCTCTTCTGAAAACGACTCAGATTTCGAGGGGAACGTTCTTTTCCAGAGGAACAAAATACGCCAAGTAGCAGTGGTGTGATATGGATCAACAGCGCTTTTAATTTCTTGCGTCGAAAAATAATTCTAAGTTTCGAACAGCCCGTTATTATTACAAAACATTGATACGCGTTCAAAAGAAACTTGAAGTTTTCTTCAAAGTATTTCCTAGAAGCTTGTTTATAAAAATTGCCGATTGCACAAATAAAAGAATTGAAATATTCAATAAAAACATCGAAAACAGTGTTGCCAGGTAGCTCCCCCTAAAACTACTCCTTAACTCCCCCAGATTCGAAATGTGCCCCCTAAAAAGTACAATATTCGAAATGAAAAAAAGTAGTTTGGAAAGAACAACAACAAATTTGACAGATTTTCTATATCAAACACTTAAAACTTCGCACATCATTTGTTTATACATATATATCATAAGCCCCTAAAATTCTCCTAGGAAAATTTGTTCCCCCTAAACATGCCCCTAAAAATTTGTTCCCCCTAAACTACCCCCTAAAAGTAGGAAAAACCCCTAAATCTAGGGGGAAAACCCCTAAACTGGCAACACTGATCGAAAATAAGAACAAAAAACTTCTGGGTAAAAAAGAAAAACTCCTAGCACAGGTTACTGATCGATATGAAATGATGATCGTAGTCGGTGTACACATGATCATGGCCTATAACCATTTACCAAACATGCCAATGTATTGGTCACAAAACTTTTCTTTGGGTAATACAATAATAAAAAATAGTATAAGCCGAGACCGGTTCCTATTTCTGACATCAAAACTATATATTAATGACCTAGAAAAGGCTTCAAAAGCTACAAACTCGTTTTTTATTGATGAAATGCTTTCATGTCTAAAGTACACATTCCAAAATTGCCGGACTGACTGCGTTTTCCAGTCAATTGATGAAGCTACGGCAAAGTTCAAAGGCAGATCGTCCTTGAAGCAATATAACCCGATGAAACCTTTAAAACGAGGAATTTAGATTTGGGCACGATGTGATTCTACAACGGGATACACCTATGATTAAGATATATACTGTGGATAAGAAACAGTTCCGTGTGATGGTGCTCTTGGAGAACGAGTTATAACAAAACTGTGTTCTAAGATCTCAAATCCTTCAGCCGTTATATGTTGTGAACGGGTTTTTACTACCGTTAACTTAACGCAGACTTTGGATTTCAGTTTAGTTGGGGACAATTATGAGAAATAAGAAATTCTTCCAATTATTGCTGGTCCGGGGTGACTACGTTTTTAAATTTAACAACAATGGTACTATGGTTTGTAAATAGCAGGATACAAATATATATTTAAATCACTATTTAAATAAGTACCCGTTTATGCGAAATGTATTATGTCACGATTTAAGACTACGTAGTTGCCATACAAAAAAATGTGTATATGCATGGCAGCTTTAATTTTCCATACCGTTTCTTTTTTCCGTTCTTTTTTTATTGTAACCCTTCATTTTCTTCTAATAAAATACGTACGTCAATTTGATTTCAGCGAACGAACGAACCAAACGCTACCATACTCTAAAATCAGCAAATGTTATTAATTTAGGTGGCAACATCCCAAAAATAACTCGCGAGCTAGCAAATAAATCGTGTATTGATATCATGATTTAGCTCAGACACAAATCACGAGTTAATTGCCGCATAAACGATGGGTAAGCTAACTCGCGATCAGTAAATCGCGATTTAGAGGAACGCATAAACGAAATATATGTTAAACCGATTCACAGTTGATTTTTAAGTGAAATGGTTGCCAAAAGTGCAAATTTAACTGTAGTCTTTATGGAATAGCTTTGTATATAGAGTAGGGTTTGTACAAATACCAAGTTTGCTTATCGAAAATACTTTTTCTTTGATTTTGTTTTTATACCCAGCGTAAGCGGGGTATATTAGTTTTGTGCGAATCTTGTAACAGGGAGAAAAAGCTCCGGAGATATAGAAAATATATATTGAATTGATCAAGATCAAAAACTGAATCGATTTAGACATGTCCGTCTGTCCGTCCGTCCGTGGTCGGATCTCCGCCGAAACGGCTGAACCATGAAGTCGAAATTTGGCACACTTGCACGCAGAGAAAAAATATCACATACCCAATTTATATTTTGCAGGGATTACATTATGTAATTGGGTATGATGCAATTATATTTTCATTTGCGTCCAATTATATTTTTCATTGAAATTATATATGTAATTGTTTCAAATGATAAAAAAAATAATTTCAATTAATATTTTATAATTCCGTCCAATTAAATATAAATCGGCTACAACGATGTATGTTTGTATCGAATTTATACTAATTGCGTCTAATTAAATTTGTGATCCCCTACAATTTAAAATACATTCTATATGCAATATAAAAAGGGACATTCTCCACGATTGGGCGGAATATATTTCACCACGTCATATTTCGTGGTCCACCTGCCCTTGGAGTGCCTAAGGATTTTGAAAATTCAAACGCGTTATATACGATCGAAATTATAAACCATTTGAGAAATATAAGAACAAACTGTAAAATAAATACATTCATATATATAATTGCATCAATGCTTTAAATTGTAAAAGTAATCAGATGTAATTACATATGTTTCAGAACGCAATTACATATATTAGGTGTAGTAAAAAGAAATCCATTATTTTTCCAATAGATGGCGTTATTTATCTGCATCTCGCGTTGTATAAGTCCGATCGTGTTCCGCTGGGGGCATTAGAAAGATGAAGTTCCTACTAAAAAAGCTTTTTTGACACTTTTTTGATTGATTGATTCAGTTTTGTTTGAGAGCTTGTCAAAGATGGACATCAGCAAGAGAAAATTCGCTACATTTTACAGTTTTTTCTTCGATAAGGGAGAAAACGCAAGCCAGGCGGCTGAAAATTTGAATAGCGTTTATGGACCTGATACTGTAACAGCCAATCATGCGCAATTTTGGTTTCGTCGATTCGTTCCGGTAACTTCTATGTCAAGGATGCACCACGCACTGGAAGGCCAATTGTCGAAAATGTCGATAAAATCATGGAAATTATCGAGTCCGACCGTCATGTTAGCACTGGTTTCGATTGCAAAAGAGCTAAAGATTGCACAAAAAACCGTTTGGAACCATTTGAATAAGGCTGGATACACAAAGAAGCTCGATGTATGGGTGCCACACGAGTTAACGCAAAAAAACCTCATAGACCGAATTTTCCATCTGCGAATCGCTGCTGAACCGCAACAAAATCGACCCATTTTCTGAAGCGGTTGGTGACTGGTGATGAAAAGTGGGGTCACTTACGACAACGTCAAGCGAAAACGGTCGTGGTCGAAACACGGTGAACCGGCGGAAACGGTGGCCAAGCCAGGATTGCGGCCAGGAAGGTTTTGCTGTGTGTTTGGTGGGATTGGCAGGGAATTATCTACTATGAGCTGCTCCCATACGGCAAAACTCTTAACTCGGACTCTACTGTCAACAATTGGACCGTCTGAAGGAAGCAATCGCCATAAGCGGCCAGCTTTGGCCAATAGGAGAGGAATTGTGTTCCATCAGGACAACGCCAGGCCACACACATCGATAGTGACTCCCAGAAGCTCCGGGAGTTTGGTTGGGAGGTTCTTCTGCATCCACCTTATAGTCCGGATCTGGCACCAAGTGATTACCATCTGTTCCTGTCCATGGCGAACAATTTGCTGGGTGAAACATTCGCTTCAAGAGAGGCTTCTGAAATTCGACTGTCTCAATTTTTTGCTAATAGGAACGAGGGCTTCTATGAGAGAGACATAATGAAATTACCTTTAAAATGGCAACAAGTTATCGAACAAAACGGCGCATATTTGACCTAAATCGGGTCATTCTAACTATCTTAAATAAAGCCCTCAATTTAATGCAAAAATAATGGATTTCTTTTTACTACACCTAATATGATAAATTTAAATGCAATTATATAAGTAACATAATTGAGTAATTGAGTATTTTTCATTTTCTAATTATATTGTAATTGGCTCCAATTAATAATGCAATCGGGGCAAGGCTCCAATCACATATGTAATTGGTTCCAATTATATTTCGGGAACTTATTTCTCTCCGTGTGTTTATCGAGATCCGAGTATGATCCTAAGTTAAAAATGGGAGACATCCGCCCACTGCCACGCGCAAAAATGAAAGTCTAAAATCACATATGCCAACATTAAGCGTCTTGAAGTTTCAAACGATCACGCAAAACCAATATTACCAATCGCTTAAGGTTTTCGCTCACTAAATGCTTAGAGCATATTTATAGCTAGAAATATCCCGTACACACCACCGTTTCTGTGATTTTCCTGTAATATTATTCTTAACTGATAAGGCGAGAATAGATTATTTTCACCTTTATAGAATCATCTCCAGCAGTCGAAGATCATAACGCGTTTGTCGTGCAATGACAAAAGTTGACCGTACGCGACTGAAGGGCTCGCTTTTT